>NBIV01000240.1:0-129769 GCA_003194525.1 Gracilariopsis chorda
GGGGAGGAGATTTTTGTAGGTCTGCAAGCCACAGAAATATACGACGCCCAGCCACGACGAGATCTTGAAGGCTTTCGTCCATGTCGAAAAATATTGTAGCCTACCATAAGAGGCAAGACTGTGATAGTGTTGTTTTGTTCGACATGGCTAGATTCACCTTTGATTCTTATACTTAGTGATAGTCATGACTGCGTTGGGGCATAGACGTTCTGGGCTGCGGTGATAAAGCTTCAAACTTCTAGCATGAATTGGTTTCCTGCTGTATCGTTATTCGGTGAAATCAAGATGTAGCGTGGATGGTTTGCGCGGATAATTCTGCATGGACTATAGTATCTAGACTTGAATGGAGTCCATTAACACTGCGGTTCAGAGCTGTTCCTCGAGTAACTAACATCTCCTCATCGCCTGCCTTAAACGTGTGCGCGTATCTGGGATTACTTTGATGGCTTGGTTGCTTAATTATGCGCCATGCTCGGTGAGTAGAACACACCAAATTCTCGTGTAGGCGATTATCGATGGTGGCGTTTGTAATGAGAGATCCGGGGTCCGAAGGATGTATCCGTGAACGGACTCCATACAACAATTCAAAAGGCGAGTAGTTGCAGCTGAGTTTACGCCAGCCATATCTGAAGAGTGCTTTGCGCAATTCACGGTCCCATTCTGAATTTCCGTCGGAAATCATCTTGGATATACTGTGTTCGATGGTCCCAACCATTCTCTCAGCGCGTCCATTTGACACAGGAGTATAGGCCAAGACGGACTTTTAGGTGATCTCTTTCTGCTTCATAAGTTTCCGAACTGAATTAGCCATGAAGGCTGTAGCATTATCTGAAGCAATTGTATTATGGTACCCGAAAGGATGTATGATCTCCTTTTACAAGAACTGGAGTACGACTGTCGCCGACGATGTTTCGCTAGCTATTGCAAGTGGCCAACCGGTGAGATGTTCAACTCTGACTAATAGGAACCGCTTCCCCGAGTTCGTAGTTGGTAGTGGGCCGGCAAAGTCTACCGAGAACGTATGAAATAGTTGGGTTAAGGGCAGCCTCTGCTCAGTTTGATACTTCACGAGAGACGCTGCGTGCTGGCAGCTAGTGCAGCTGTGAGCATACTTAGCAATGTCTGATAGCATCGTGCTCCACCAGAAGCGATTCATGAATGGTTTAGTCGATGCTATATCCCAATGCCCTATGTCGTCATGAAATATTCGTATAAGTCCCTGTCGATCAGCTATTACAGGAACTAGTGCCAAGTTTTTCCCTGTGCATCTGTAGAGTTTGCCATCCCATGCTACGAACTTCTTCGAATTCCTTTTGATGGCTGCTCGGATCTCCGTATCGGGTTCCTCAATTGTCATGCCACTGATGCATCGACCAATATTCGCATAATATGGCTCTAGTCCGGAGAAAGACGTGTTCTCAGGGTTAGCGATAGACAACTCAGGGTCGTCTTCATTCAAACTACTACCACATGTTTGGTGAGCGTATCGCGAGAGAAAGGCAGCAGCTAGGTTCTTTGAACCAGGTCGGTAGATGATTTTCAAATTCATATTCGGCGAGGCAATCTACCATCTGGCGAGTAGCCCATGTATATCCTTCTTTTTGAAACACGTACTTAAGCGCCTGGTGATCTGTGACTAGTTGGAAGGGCCTAGATCCTATGAGGTAGATACGCAACTTCATCAACGCAAAACATAACAGCTAGTTCCTACTTTTCGCAAACTGAGTACCGGCGTTCAGAATCACTCATGATGCAAGATGGAAATAGAATCAGATGACATTTGCCATCTTCTTTTTCTGTGCAAAGATTGCTCCGACAGCCACTGACGAAGCGTCCGTTTCTACATGAAAGGGTAAGTCAAAGTTCGGAAACGCCAGCACCTGTGCTGAGGTAAGCTTGAGTTTTCAGTTCTTCAAGTGCTCGCTTCATATCACACGAAAACTTAAGCTTCTCATTACCCGATTTGGCGGCGTGGAAGACAGATGCTGTATCAGGAAATCCCTTGATGAAGCGTCTATAATATCCTGCAAGTCCTAGAAAGCTTCTGAGCTCCGTCACCGTAGTTGGTAGGGGGGGCCTCGCGTATTGCTTGGATCTTCTTCATATCCACACTTATCCCATTGAAATCCACCACATTCCGTGCAGTTTCTATTCGAGGCTGAAGCAAAGTGACAATTCGATATTTTCAGCTTGATGCCATGTTCTGCCATGATTCTCAATACGTAGATGACCTGTTTCTACATGTTCATCGAGATTGTTTGAGAATTCACAACATCATCAATGTATACGCGAACAAACGCAACCCTTCCCAATATGGAATCCATCATTCTCTGAATTGTTGAAGGTGCAATCATTAGTCCAAACGGCATTACCTCAAATTGACAGGTCCCCTGACGGCAGATGAAAATAGTCATCTCCTTACATCTGGGCGACATCCGTATTTGCTAGTAGCCTGAAAACAAGTCCAAAGTGGTAAAGAACTTGCATCCACGAAGGTCATCAAACACTTGATCCATGTGAGGTAATGGCCAACGGTCTGCTATCATCACAGAGTTCAACGCTCAGTAATCGACACAGAAGCGAGGTCTTCCGTCCTTTTAGAGGGCGATTACAATTGGAAATGACCATTGCGAACAGCCTGGATTGATGATACCGGCTACTATCATCTTGTCGATTTCCTCTTGTACAACCATGTCGCATTTCGGTGGCAATCTGCGTAAAAGAGAATGAATAGGTGTATCGGTTTCTAATGTGAACTCATGCATCACTGGTACGTTCACTGGTCGAAGGTCATTCAGAGACCAAGCGACTAGCTCTGTGTTTTTCAATTGTATCTAGCAACTCTGAGCGTTTTGGTTCGGGAATATGGCGTAACTCGTCATTGAGCATTCCCAACCGGTCTGGATCTTGCGGGGCTGCGTCTGTAAAAATTATGAACTCCACCGGGCCTTTCTGACATATCGTTGTTGGGTGAGATGAGCAAAACATGGTTTCTGATATTATCTGTTGTATCGTTTTCTCGTAATCTTGGCACACTACTTAAATCTTCAGAGTGATGCTTGTTTGCTAGACTGATGCGTGTTTGTTGCTGTCTCGTCCCTGGGGTGATTAATGGGCTCGTTTTCTGAGTTTTTCGGAACCACTTGATCCTCAGCTGGTCTGGAAGTATCAGATCGCCGGACTTCGTCACCTTGAACATTCTCGCTGTTGTTGGTAGATCCATTTGCTTGAGGGTCTTAGTAGTCCTCAGGTATGACAATTTCTGTATGTCCATCAGGATATCGGAGAATGAAATGTCCTCGCATATCTTGAGATACATGGACAGTATCACTTTAGTACCGCCTTTCCTGCGGTTTTCGTTGATCATGCTCGTTATTATGCAAATCCTGTAAGGGATGAACCTCATACTCAACTATCCCTCCAGGGTATGTCATCACAGGATTCCCTTGTTCATCAATGCCAAGTTGGCCTTCAGATGCACAGGAATCGCTCTCACGCAAGTCCTGTTCGGTATTCTGCGCCTCAGAGCGATCTCGAACTTCTTGTGATCCCTCTTCCCGATTGCCTGAGGGGTCAAGAACGAGAGCGAAATCTGTTGTATTCTCCACTTCTATACGAAATCTATGATTGATCGGGAAGTCTCGAAATTGCAGGGGTATGGGATCTCCTGGACCCACCTTCGGCTCCCTTCGCTCGACAAGTATCTCAAATGTATCTGAAGTGCAGGTGGTCTCAGGAGTTGGAAGTACAATTGCATGATCCATAATCGGCATTCGCAATGTTGGATTCCAGCAGAACAGAGTGAGCGGATCCTGTCGATGAATCCATGCTACTGTTATTCTCGGCATCTTCGTATCTTCCCTCTTTGACATTGTTAGTGCGTCCAGTGGGTTGCTCTGGTTGGGTACCATCTGTAAATCGATCGCGGAAGACCGTTTCACCACCTCTTCTTTCACTTCTTAAGTACCCCGGAACATCTCGTGGCTGGTCGGCTCGGTCTCCTTCTGACGCTTGCTCCGGAGAAGGTGGTGGTGTTACATCATCTGTCAACTCATGTGGGACGTGTTCACTTCGTTCCTCATTGGTGGTCATGCCCACAATTAACACTTCTTTGGCGGTTAATTTCTGTAATGAGATTAAATATAGTCCGGCATTCTTCTTTTCTGTTTCCAACATGACTATATCCAAGTCTTCTTGTTCTGAGTCTGATTCTGTATCGGAAAGAAAGGCTTCTGAGTCTGACGTAAAGTCTTCAATGTCTGTTCCAGAGTCTATGGGAGTGTCGCCCATTCTTCCACGCTCATGGTCTAAACAAAGAGTGACAGATTTTCCCTGGTAGTTGAGTGATACTTCTTGTGTCCCGAGGTCAATACATGCTCCTAGACGTTCTAAGGTCGGAAAACCTATGATGACACTAAAGAGAGACTTGTCAAATACGAGGAATTCTAACGGAACGCGTACTGCCCCAAACTTCACCGGAACGTCATGAAGGACTCCGCGCACAATGGTGGTGGTGCCGTCAGCTACTGTAATCTTCCTATTTGTCGGGAGTGGTTCCAGCGATAAGTCTTGCGTGAGGTTTGCAGACAGCAAACTCGGTATTGCTCCTGAGTCCAGCAAAGCTTGTACTTCAGTTCCATACACCTTTACCGGGACTACCTTTAGCCGTCGGGTCTCGTTTGTGGCTTCAGCGTAGTTGACGCGCCGAGTGGACGTGCGTCCTGATAATTTGCGACGTAGATCCTTCTTAGCGTCTTTAGCATCACCACGAACAAGCTGGAAGAAGGTAGTTCCAGAGGAGGCATTTTCAAGTTTCTCAAGAACATTATACTTTCCTGCATGTTTCTCGAGGTTTAATCCGCTGGAAGACTTCCTAGGTGGTATCTTTTGTTTCTTAGTGGGAGTTTTAGGACTTACTGCGTGTTTCGGCAAGCCATGAGGTTCCTTCTCTATTATTACTGATGGGTTAAGCAGAGAGGGTAACCGCATGGGTCCTTCCGTTCGAGGCTGCTTTGGTACTGGCGCACCGTCAGCTGTTCTCTTCGTCGTGGTCACGTATTCCTCATTAATTTCGTCCTCGACCACAACGGAGACATTATTTGTTTGTTGGCTGTTCTGCACGTTATCTCCCTTGTCATTCTTCTTGAGTCGAGTCTCACTTTCGGACTCAACTTGGGCGTCCTCGAATCCAACCCTACGGTCAACATCGACATCCTTCTTCCAACACGAGGCCCTTGCGTGGCCGAACTTGCCACAATGCCCGCATCGGGTACTGCGATGAGGGTTGAAGTTGCAACGAGTTGAGTAATGTCCTGCTTGCTGACAATATGCGCAGAGTCGATCCTCTTCATTCCTTCTATCCACAGCTTGATTCTTCTTGACTAACAAAGTTAACTGTGCCAGCCGGATTGTGAGTTCATCTACTCTGCCTTCGAGAGGAGCATGAGAGTCTGGCTTATCTTTCTGTAGAATATTCTTTGGGGGCGCAAGAACATGTAGGGCACCATGGGAACTGAGCACCTTTTTCCCAGCCACAAAGGCCCTTAAAAGATTTTTCAAGGCTTGATAGTCTGCCGCTCCCAAAAGATAACAAACTGAGCCAGATCTGAGAATTCCATTACGGCCTTCCGAAGCAACCCAAACTTGGCCTCTGAGTTGAATCCTGCCTTCTCGAAACATGTGTCTATTCGTTTCAATGGTCCCAACAAGTCACCGTAGTCTAACATGAAGGAGACAGCCTGGCGAATGTACTCCTCGCGTTCTTCAATCCCACTAAACCGTTCCAAGAAGGCTGCCTTTACCGTATCGTACTTAAATGCATCAGCAGTTAAATCCCCATCTGAAGCAAATTTTTCATAATAGGATTCGAATGCCTCACCTTCGAGGTAGCCGAGGAACTCCAATGCCCGTTTCCTCGTTCGACTTTTCTCTGGTGGCGACATTCTCATAAAAGAAAAGAAACTTGCGGACGTCAGAAGAACATCCATCCAAAGAGAAGACACTTATGATTTCCGAGGAGTTCAACCCTCCTCGAGAGTACCATTTGAGTGTCATGGTCCACGATTCCACGACACCGGACGATGACAGTCCTCTTTGTACCCTCATTTGTTGGAGAGTAGATCAAAAATATATGCGTAGCTCGAGAGTACCAGCACAGGTGTGCAATGCCAATGTAGTAAATAGGCACATACTGCGACAAAGAACCAAGATGAAAGGTAGAAAGGGAACCCAGTAGTGAACAGTACAGCACAACCAGCGACAAAGCCCGGTACAATGTAGCAAAGTGACTATACCAGTGGATAATCTACGCGATCAAATCCTTAGATCTAGCTTAGTGCTGATGATCAGTCCTAGTATAGCGCAATGGGCTACACGCACGACCAAAACCTTAGGTCTAGTGTGCGGCCAAAGTGCACCATGCTACACAAGACGAGCCCAAACGAGGGCAGCGGATTACAAGCATGTGGGAAGATGCGGGAGACCGAGCAACAACACGTAAAGGGGTGGGTGGTGAAGAGTGTGGTTGATGGCAGGGAGGAGCAGACTGCTCTAAGAGAAGGTGGGGGTTGCCAAAGGGAGAAGAAGTGGTCTGGCCCGAGTTGGCTTGGAGGCCACCGAAAGAGGGCTTTTATAGACAATCTTTCTATATGAATACCCTCTAGTCTCGCATAGTAGGTCTAAGTAACAACTCATAACAATTGGTCATGGGACATTTCCTCGCCATGACGGAACAGCTTGGCGAAAGTTATTGTACCTACTAGGGTATTTCTGAGTCTATATAATACCTTGTGCCGGCACCAGATGATTTCAGCAACATTGTTCCAACTACCTCACCATGTCTAAACATCCACGTCTGAATGTCACCCGGCTCGTTCGAGAGATATCCGACGCTTTGTCCGCAGAATCACCTTGTAAACGCAGTCGTTTCATCGATGAAGAAGCTTCCCAGGCCGGGCCTTCCACCGAAGAGGTGCTCTCCATTCAGGCAGAGTATGACATGACCCCTCAGGACCCCGCCATCAACCCATCTTACGGTGTTGCTCAGTTTGGTGGCCTACTCCGGGCTCTGGCGGATGGCCACATGAAGTAGTTGAGCTGCAGCCTTCCCTTCAATATCGTTTGGAGCGCCTGCCTCTTTTATATTTACAAGGGATCCTCCAAGGAATGATGTTCGTGGCGCGGATTCGTCGGCGTCCATTTTTGAGGGGTGTCATGCTTGCGGTTGTCACAGCAGTAGATGAAGAATTGCAGAGAGAGGACTAATACATGCTACCATCTTTCTGTATTATGTCGATAAACTGCTTCTTCTTGCGTGTATACGTTACAATAGAGATGCGGTACTGTGGGTGGTGGTGACGCAGTTGTCGCTGGGCGTTCTGGCGCAAGGCACCGCAGGGCCAGATTAGTTGCAGTGGGTGCGCGGGGGTGCAATCGCGCACAGGCGCCCGAATGTTTGGTGTCAAAGCGGACGAATGGGCGACCATTTCAGCTTGCGTTTCGCCAAATGTATGCTCACGGAAAGGCCAGTGGAGCGAATATTTGGCATAGGCGGTGAGCTTCGTGAAGAAGGCGGCACTTTGGGCAGGGATGCGCGCCGGCTGTACGAGCGGGCGTGGCGGCGGCGGTCTGATGGAACGTCCTGGTGGACGGCGAGGGACGGACGAGAATGCAGTTCGGTGCGCGGGGCGCAGCGGCAGCGCTTATCTTGTGGTGGCGGAGGCGGTGGTAGTGAAAGAAAAGGGGAGAGGGGGGTTTTAGCGGAAGAAGCAAGTGGGATTGTCCCGAAAAGATCCTGAGATCACATCTCATATGTACTTCTTCACTTAGGGAAAGAGAAGGGGCGGTGTCCAACACTCCCCCAATCAGCGGTCGCTTCGCCCCAGCAACCGAATTCTTTCAGCCATATAGAGGTCCGGCAGTAATTGTCAGGTAGCCTTTCATAATGTGTCAGACTTGACATAGAACTTATCATAGCATGTAGACAAAAACGCATTCCCAAATAAAGTTGTATTCTTCATATAGTATGGTTTGAAACACTGTTCATTAGTGTTGGTACTGGAACTCAGACGAGACTACCTGGTAGCGGAAGGGAAATGGAATCATCATGCGATTCATTTCAGGTTCATATTGCAGTACAAAGTCTTGTCCTCGTCCCATCTGCCGTATAAAAGCAGCTGTTTCTTGTTGATAAGTAGATTCACGAGGAATGTGTCCATATCGAACCACTGTGAAGTGGTACAGGTAGATAAGAAATACAGGGTCAACGGAGCGTCCCAAGCGGGGGTGGACTCTTCCAAAGAGTCTGCGTAATGTCATAAGAATACTGTCAACCAGCAGAGGTCCACTAAGCTTGTAAAGCGACAGACAGAGATGCATGACTGTCCAGGTGATTTTCTCCCGTGGGGGAGGAGATTTTTGTAGGTCTGCAAGCCACAGAAATATACGACGCCCAGCCACGACGAGATCTTGAAGGCTTTCGTCCATGTCGAAAATATTGTAGCCTACCATAAGAGGCAAGACTGTGATAGTGTTGTTTTGTTCGACATGGCTAGATTCACCTTTGATTCTTATACTTAGTGATAGTCATGACTGCGTTGGGGCATAGACGTTCTGGGCTGCGGTGATAAAGCTTCAAACTTCTAGCATGAATTGGTTTCCTGCTGTATCGTTTATTCGGTGAAATCAAGATGTAGCGTGGATGGTTTGCGCGGATAATTCTGCATGGACTATAGTATCTAGACTTGAATGGAGTCCATTTAACACTGCGGTTCAGAGCTGTTCCTCGAGTAACTAACATCTCCTCATCGCCTGCCTTAAACGTGTGCGCGTATCTGGGATTACTTTGATGGCTTGGTTGCTTAATTATGCGCCATGCTCGGTGAGTAGAACACACCAAATTCTCGTGTAGGCGATTATCGATGGTGGCGTTTGTAATGAGAGATCCGGGGTCCGAAGGATGTATCCGTGAACGGACTCCATACAACAATTCAAAAGGCGAGTAGTTGCAGCTGAGTTTACGCCAGTCATATCTGAAGAGTGCTTTGCGCAATTCACGGTCCCATTCTGAATTTCCGTCGGAAATCATCTTGGATATACTGTGTTTGATGGTCCCAACCATTCTCTCAGCGCGTCCATTTGACACAGGAGTATAGGCCAAGACGGACTTTTAGGTGATCTCTTTCTGCTTCATAAGTTTCCGAACTGAATTAGCCATGAAGGCTGTAGCATTATCTGAAGCAATTGTATTATGGTACCCGAAAGGATGTATGATCTCCTTTTACAAGAACTGGAGTACGACTGTCGCCGACGATGTTTCGCTAGCTATTGCAAGTGGCCAACCGGTGAGATGTTCAACTCTGACTAATAGGAACCGCTTCCCCGAGTTCGTAGTTGGTAGTGGGCCGGCAAAGTCTACCGAGAACGTATGAAATAGTTGGGTTAAGGGCAGCCTCTGCTCAGTTTGATACTTCACGAGAGACGCTGCGTGCTGGCAGCTAGTGCAGCTGTGAGCATACTTAGCAATGTCTGATAGCATCGTGCTCCACCAGAAGCGATTTTTCATGAATGGTTTAGTCGATGCTATATCCCAATGCCCTATGTCGTCATGAAATATTCGTATAAGTCCCTGTCGATCAGCTATTACAGGAACTAGTGCCAAGTTTTTCCCTGTGCATCTGTAGAGTTTGCCATCCCATGCTACGAACTTCTTCGAATTCCTTTTGATGGCTGCTCGGATCTCCGTATCGGGTTCCTCAATTGTCATGCCACTGATGCATCGACCAATATTCGCATAATATGGCTCTAGTCCGGAGAAAGACGTGTTCTCAGGGTTAGCGATAGACAACTCAGGGTCGTCTTCATTCAAACTACTACCACATGTTTGGTGAGCGTATCGCGAGAGAAAGGCAGCAGCTAGGTTCTTTGAACCAGGTCGGTAGATGATTTCAAATTCATATTCGGCGAGGCAATCTACCCATCTGGCGAGTAGCCCATGTATATCCTTCTTTTGAAACACGTACTTAAGCGCCTGGTGATCTGTGACTAGTTGGAAGGGCCTAGATCCTATGAGGTAGATACGCAACTTCATCAACGCAAACATAACAGCTAGTTCCTACTTTTCGCAAACTGAGTACCGGCGTTCAGAATCACTCATGATGCAAGATGGAAATAGAATCGGATGACATTTGCCATCTTCCTTTTTCTGTGCAAAGATTGCTCCGACAGCCACTGACGAAGCGTCCGTTTCTACATGAAAGGGTAAGTCAAAGTTCGGAAACGCCAGCACCTGTGCTGAGGTAAGCTTGAGTTTCAGTTCTTCAAGTGCTCGCTTCATATCACACGAAAACTTAAGCTTCTCATTACCCGATTTGGCGGCGTGGAAGACAGATGCTGTATCAGGAAATTCCTTGATGAAGCGTCTATAATATCCTGCAAGTCCTAGAAAGCTTCTGAGCTCCGTCACCGTAGTTGGTAGGGGGGGCCTCGCGTATTGCTTGGATCTTCTTCATATCCACACTTATCCCATTGAAATCCACCACATGTCCGTGCAGTTCTATTCGAGGCTGAGCAAAGTGACAATTCGATATTTTCAGCTTGATGCCATGTTCTGCCATGATTCTCAATACGTAGATGACCTGTTCTACATGTTCATCGAGATTGTTTGAGAATTAACAACATCATCAATGTATACGCGAACAAACGCAACCCTTCCCAATATGGAATCCATCATTCTCTGAATTGTTGAAGGTGCAATCATTAGTCCAAACGGCATTACCTCAAATTGACAGGTCCCCTGACTGCAGATGAAAATAGTCATCTCCTTACATCTGGGCGACATCCGTATTTGCTAGTAGCCTGAAAACAAGTCCAAAGTGGTAAAGAACTTGCATCCACGAAGGTCATCAAACACTTGATCCATGTGAGGTAATGGCCAACGGTCTGCTATCATCACAGAGTTCAACGCTCAGTAATCGACACAGAAGCGAGGTCTTCCGTCCTTTTAGAGGGCGATTACAATTGGAAATGACCATTGCGAACAGCCTGGATTGATGATACCGGCTACTATCATCTTGTCGATTTCCTCTTGTACAACCATGTCGCATTTCGGTGGCAATCTGCGTAAACGAGAATGAATAGGTGTATCGGTTTCTAATGTGAACTCATGCATCACTGGTACGTTCACTGGTCGAAGGTCATTCAGAGACCAAGCGACTAGCTCTGTGTTTTCAATTGTATCTAGCAACTCTGAGCGTTTTGGTTCGGGAATATGGCGTAACTCGTCATTGAGCATTCCCAACCGGTCTGGATCTTGCGGGGCTGCGTCTGTAAAATTATGAACTCCACCGGGCCTTTCTGACATATCGTTGTTGGGTGAGATGAGCAAAACATGGTTTCTGATATTATCTGTTGTATCGTTTTCTCGTAATCTTGGCACACTACTTAAATCTTCAGAGTGATGCTTGTTTGCTAGACTGATGCGTGTTTGTTGCTGTCTCGTCCCTGGGGTGATTAATGGGCTCGTTTTCTGAGTTTTTCGGAACCACTTGATCCTCAGCTGGTCTGGAAGTATCAGATCGCCGGACTTCGTCACCTTGAACATTCTCGCTGTTGTTGGTAGATCCATTTGCTTGAGGGTCTTAGTAGTCCTCAGGTATGACAATTTCTGTATGTCCATCAGGATATCGGAGAATGAAATGTCCTCGCATATCTTGAGATACATGGACAGTATCACTTTAGTACCGCCTTTCCTGCGGTTTTCGTTGATCATGCTCGTTATTATGCAAATCCTGTAAGGGATGAACCTCATACTCAACTATCCCTCCAGGGTATGTCATCACAGGATTCCCTTGTTCATCAATGCCAAGTTGGCCTTCAGATGCACAGGAATCGCTCTCACGCAAGTCCTGTTCGGTATTCTGCGCCTCAGAGCGATCTCGAACTTCTTGTGATCCCTCTTCCCGATTGCCTGAGGGGTCAAGAACGAGAGCGAAATCTGTTGTATTCTCCACTTCTATACGAAATCTATGATTGATCGGGAAGTCTCGAAATTGCAGGGGTATGGGATCTCCTGGACCCACCTTCGGCTCCCTTCGCTCGACAAGTATCTCAAATGTATCTGAAGTGCAGGTGGTCTCAGGAGTTGGAAGTACAATTGCATGATCCATAATCGGCATTCGCAATGTTGGATCCAGCAGAACAGAGTGAGCGGATCCTGTCGATGAATCCATGCTACTGTTATTCTCGGCATCTTCGTATCTTCCCTCTTTGACATTGTTAGTGCGTCCAGTGGGTTGCTCTGGTTGGGCACCATCTGTAAATCGATCGCGGAAGACCGTTTCACCACCTCTTCTTTCACTTCTTAAGTACCCCGGAACATCTCGTGGCTGGTCGGCTCGGTATCCTTCTGACGCTTGCTCCGGAGAAGGTGGTGGTGTTACATCATCTGTCAACTCATGTGGGACGTGTTCACTTCGTTCCTCATTGGTGGTCATGCCCACATTTAACACTTCTTTGGCGGTTAATTTCTGTAATGAGATTAAATATAGTCCGGCATTCTTCTTTTCTGTTTCCAACATGACTATATCCAAGTCTTCTTGTTCTGAGTCTGATTCTGTATCGGAAAGAAAGGCTTCTGAGTCTGACGTAAAGTCTTCAATGTCTGTTCCAGAGTCTATGGGAGTGTCGCCCATTCTTCCACGCTCATGGTCTAAACAAAGAGTGACAGATTTTCCCTGGTAGTTGAGTGATACTTCTTGTGTCCCCAGGTCAATACATGCTCCTAGACGTTCTAAGGTCGGACAACCTATGATGACACTAAAGAGAGACTTGTCAAATACGAGGAATTCTAACGGAACGCGTACTGCCCCAAACTTCACCGGAACGTCATGAAGGACTCCGCGCACAATGGTGGTGGTGCCGTCAGCTACTGTAATCTTCCTATTTGTCGGGAGTGGTTCCAGCGATAAGTCTTGCGTGAGGTTTGCAGAAAGCAAACTCGGTATTGCTCCTGAGTCCAGCAAAGCTTGTACTTCAGTTCCATACACCTTTACCGGGACTACCTTTAGCCGTCGGGTCTCGTTTGTGGCTTCAGCGTAGTTGACGCGCCGAGTGGACGTGCGTCCTGATAATTTGCGACGTAGATCCTTCTTAGCGTCTTTAGCATCACCACGAACAAGCTGGAAGAAGGTAATTCCAGAGGAGGCATTTTCAAGTTTCTCAAGAACATTATACTTTCCTGCATGTTTCTCGAGGTTTAATCTGCTGGAAGACTTCCTAGGTGGTATCTTTTGTTTCTTAGTGGGATTCTTAGGACTTACTGCGTGTTTCGGCAAGCCATGAGGTTCCTTCTCTATTATTACTGATGGGTTAAGCAGAGAGGGTAACCGCATGGGTCCTTCCGTTCGAGGCTGCTTTGGTACTGGCGCACCGTCAGCTGTTCTCTTCGTCGTGGTCACGTATTCCTCATTAATTTCGTCCTCGACCACAACGGAGACATTATTTGTTTGTTGGCTGTTCTGCACGTTATCTCCCTTGTCATTCTTCTTGAGTCGAGTCTCACTTTCGGACTCAACTTGGGCGTCCTCGAATCCAACCCTACGGTCAACATCGACATCCTTCTTCCAACACGAGGCCCTTGCGTGGCCGAACTTGCCACAATGCCCGCATCGGGTACTGCGATGAGGGTTGAAGTTGCAACGAGTTGAGTAATGTCCTGCTTGTTGACAATATGCGCAGAGTCGATCCTCTTCATTCCTTCTATCCACAGCTTGATTCTTCTTGACTAACAAAGTTAACTGTGCCAGCCGGATTGTGAGTTCATCTACTCTGCCTTCGAGAGGAGCATGAGAGTCTGGCTTATCTTTCTGTAGAATATTCTTTGGGGGCGCAAGAACATGTAGGGCACCATGGGAACTGAGCACCTTTTTCCCAGCCACAAAGGCCCTTAAAAGATTTTTCAAGGCTTGATAGTCTGCCGCTCCCAAAAGATAACAAACTGAGCCAGATCTGAGAATTCCATTACGGCCTTCCGAAGCAACCCAAACTTGGCCTCTGAGTTGAATCCTGCCTTCTCGAAACATGTGTCTATTCGTTTCAATGGTCCCAACAAGTCACCGTAGTCTAACCTGAAGGAGACAGCCTGGCGAATGTACTCCTCGCGTTCTTCAATCCCACTAAACCGTTCCAAGAAGGCTGCCTTTACCGTATCGTACTTAAATGCATCAGCAGTTAAATCCCCATCTGAAGCAAATTTTTCATAATAGAATTCGAATGCCTCACCTTCGAGGTAGCCGAGGAACTCCAATGCCCGTTCCTCGTTCGACTTTTCTCTGGTGGCGACATTCTCATAAAAGAAAAGAAACTTGCGGACGTCAGAAGAACATCCATCCAAAGAGAAGACACTTATGATTTCCGAGGAGTTCAACCCTCCTCGAGAGTACCATTTGAGTGTCATGGTCCACGATTCCACGACACCGGACGATGACAGTCCTCTTTGTACCCTCATTTGTTGGAGAGTAGATCAAAAATATATGCGTAGCTCGAGAGTACCAGCACAGGTGTGCAATGCCAATGTAGTAAATAGGCACATACTGCGACAAAGAACCAAGATGAAAGGTAGAAAGGGAACCCGGTAGTGAACAGTACAGCACAACCAGCGACAAAGCCCGGTACAATGTAGCAAAGTGACTATACCAGTGGATAATCTACGCGATCAAATCCTTAGATCTAGCTTAGTGCTGATGATCAGTCCTAGTATAGCGCAATGGGCTACACGCACGACCAAAACCTTAGGTCTAGTGTGCGGCCAAAGTGCACCATGCTACACAAGACGAGCCCAAACGAGGGCAGCGGATTACAAGCATGTGGGAAGATGCGGGAGACCGAGCAACAACACGTAAAGGGGTGGGTGGTGAAGAGTGTGGTTGATGGCAGGGAGGAGCAGACTGCTCTAAGAGAAGGTGGGGGTTGCCAAAGGGAGAAGAAGTGGTCTGGCCCGAGTTGGCTTGGAGGCCACTGAAAGAGGGCTTTTATAGACAATCTTTCTATATGAATACCCTCTAGTCTCGCATAGTAGGTCTAAGTAACAACTCATAACAATTGGTCATGGGACATTTCCTCGCCATGACGGAACAGCTTGGCGAAAGTTATTGTACCTACTAGGGTATTTCTGAGTCTATATAATACCTTGTGCCGGCACCAGATGATTTCAGCAACATTGTTCCAACTACCTCACCATGTCTAAACATCCACGTCTGAATGTCACCCGGCTCGTTCGAGAGATATCAGATGCTTTGTCCGCAGAATCACCTTGTAAACGCAGTCGTTTCATCGATGAAGAAGCTTCCCAGGCCGGGCCTTCCACCGAAGCGGTGCTCTCCATTCAGGCAGAGTATGACATGACCCCTCAGGACCCCGCCATCAACCCATCTTACGGTGTTGCTCAGTTTGGTGGCCTACTCCGGGCTCTGGCGGATGGCCACATGAAGTAGGTGAGCTGCAGCCTTCCCTTCAATATCGTTTGGAGCGCCTGCTTCTTTTATATTTACAAGGGATCCTCCAAGGAATGATGTTCGTGGCGCGGATTCGTCGGCGTCCATTTTTGAGGGGTGTCATGCTTGCGGTTGTCACAGCAGTAGATGAAGAATTGCAGAGAGAGGACTAATACATGCTACCATCTTTCTGTATTATGTCGATAAACTGCTTCTTCTTGCGTGTATACGTTACAATAGAGATGCGGTACTGTGGGTGGTGGTGACGCAGTTGTCGCTGGGCGTTCTGGCGCGAGGCACCGCAGGGCCAGATTAGTTGCAGTGGGTGCGCGGGGGTGCAATCGCGCACAGGCGCCCGAATGTTTGGTGTCAAAGCGGACGAATGGGCGACCATTTCAGCTTGCGTTTCGCCAAATGTATGCTCACGGAAAGGCCAGTGGAGCGAATATTTGGCATAGGCGGTGAGCGTCGTGAAGAAGGCGGCACTCTGGGCAGGGATGCGCGCCGGCTGTACGAGCGGGCGTGGCGGCGGCGGTCTGATGGAACGTCCTGGTGGACGGCGAGGGACGGATGAGAATGCGGTTCGGTGCGCGGGGCGCAGCGGCAGCGCTTATCTTGTGATGGCGGAGGCGGTGGTAGTGAAAGAAACGGGGAGAGGGGGGTTTTAGCGGAAGAAGCGAATGGGATTGTCCCGAAAAGATCCTGAGATCACATCTCATATGTACTTCTTTCATTAGGGCAAAAGAAGGGGTGGCTGTCCAACACGATGCTTCGCTACGCTGTTTCCATTATCAAGCGTTGCGGCCCTTAGGGCTGTTCTATCAGTTTCTAAATTTTAACTTATGTAAACGTGTTACGCAGTCAACTTCAAGCTTTCGGCCAAGGCTTTATTCTATGAGTTTTTTTATTAACGCCAGCTCCATAACATTGCAGAGACAATTCAATACCCTCCCGCCCACCCTTGCACCATTCCAACGTCCAAACAAGGCCAAAATCGGCAAGATTTGTCATTTTGTTTTGTCAGGTGGAAGTTAATTTTGTACTGATTGCATTTTTGAAGTGTAATCTTCCTACGTTCAATATTCGTTTAATGTAGGAATCGTGCTCCCTACATTTAACGAAATCTTGAAAGGTTGGGAGACAACGTGTAAATGCCTGATTGCTCGAGAATGGTTTTCCAGTTTCGTTTCGTTTCATTTAACAACTCATAGAACACCCCTAAGGGGCGTTCTACGAGTTGATGTGGCTGATAAGCAAAAACAGGAAAGTTAGTGTAGACCAATAGATAGCATCCACGTCTCAGGAGATTATTTCCAAGCCTTCATCTTGTGGGCAGGGCGAAGATTTCCGCCCACAAGGAAACAACGACCGTTGCATTGCATAAACCCTCTGAAACCGAAAGACCTCCAGTTGTGTTCTTCCTTTCGATAAGAGGGCAATGGATGGCTCACAAGTGCAATATCACAACTCGAACGCTTGGTCACAATCTGAACACAACCAAGACAATGTTTCGAGCCACAACGACAGTAGTGTCACCCCAAACACCGACCCTCCCCATGCCAATCACACCGTACATCCCACTATCCGTCCTACAACAGTTTCTGAAGCATTTCAAATGGTCATTGATGCTTCCTTCGACAACAACCAGTGCAAGCAAGCACTAAAAGCAGTGAAAATTGTTGGAGCTCACAACGCGAAGCTCGATACAAAGCGAAAGGAGATAGCTCAGAAAATGGTACAGAAGCATATAACACTTAAGAAAGTGAAAGATTTGATAGCATCCAATGCCCCTAATGACAGCAATATTACCGTTTTTCGTCGACTTCCTTCGACAACAGTAAGAATGCGACGAGCGGAAGACAAATCTGAGGTCATAGAGTACATACGAGGAGACGCACCAACTACTGTTGATGGAGAACATGTGATGAATAGCTCAAATATAAGTGAACGACAGCCCACATTGAACATATCAGCGGATGGAAGGCGTCCTGCTTTTGAAGCGGCCGAATTCTGTAGACTACTCCATGATCTTGCAGACACAAGAATGACAGGTAGGCGACAGAAGTTAATGCAATGCTACGATCGGGAGCAACTTGATCAAGAGATAACCGATCCGTGGACAGAAGAAATTGCTCTTCTTTTTAATGATTGCCAGTTTAAACCAAGGGCAAATACACTGTTATCGGGAGGTGTGGCACTGAGTGATATTTGCATGATTAATCCTGCCCTAAGACCTCATTTACGTGATGGAGGTGTCTTGAAAAGAAAGTTTGGGGAATTCAAGAGTTTATATGGCACTTGTATCTTTCGATACGAGGCTTCTGGGCAAGGGGATCCTGAAGCTTTTGCAACATTTGCTAACGGGAAGTCATATATTTTGTATGGGTTTTGCTTTTTAAAACAACACCCGATTCTCCAGCCACTTGCAACAAGGGCATTGGATAGTGAGGCACAAAGGGAGAAAGGAGTTGGACGTGGATTTGGTGGATATGTTTTGGGGGTCCAGAGTTTTGAGCGCACAAAAAAAGAAGGAAGTCAAACAATCAGGAAATTAATGTAGTGGGAGTGGATAGTCTCGTGTCGGCATTGCAGCATCCTGATGATAGCATTTCGAGAGAGCTACAAGTTGCGGAGAGAGATAAGATTCGATTTGAGGCTCTCGACGCACAGGCACGTTCGGCGTGTTCTACGCTGAACGCTATTTCAAGGACGAAAGAAATGCTACAGCAGGCATCAAATGATGATGACAAAGCAGTGTTTCAAAGAATGTTGAAGAAACTTATGGGTAATTTGGGTTCAGCAGAGTAAAATTATCATCGTAAAGTACCTGGGAAAGGTTATGGAAGGGGAGGTGGACACTATGAGGCTTCGATTGGCACGGGAGACCGACTTTGCAGAAGCAGGCTGGCGGTTAACGGACGATGGTATGCTAGTTGAGGATGAACAAGGGAAGCAACATGTCCGTGAAGACGAGCATAGAGCAGTGAACAGCGAAGAAGTGTACCTGTCGTACTTTTTGATGAACGCTGCACAATTGTGCGGTAATGATGGGGCTCTTCTTGGTGTTAAACTGGCAGGTCTAAAGAGAAAGGCAACATCCGTGAGCGACGCAGGTGCAGCTATGGCACGAGTCACTGCAAAACTGGGCCCAAGGAGGGTGGCAGGATTGCGATCCTGCACCAAGGTGCACGGTTTGATCGATGCAGAAATGGCAGTGTACATTTCCCATACCAGAGCTTGTAGATTTAACAAGTGATGTCAAGCAATACTATTTGCCTTGTCAACGGAGCTCTGCGACAAGAGCTTGACATATGATGTTGAGGAGTTGTCTAAGTCACAGGAAGCGAGTGCGATGCGAAAAGTGGGAGGTTGGAAGGTCGCGACGGTTGCTTGGCAAGGGAAGCATGGGGCTTGAGAATAGTGGGGTGGCCGGAATAGCCTGAGAAATGGAGGTCAGAGGAAGAAAGCATGCGGCAACAAAGGTAGAAGCTTTTCTGTCACGCTGGAACGCGACGCCAAGAACACAGGGAATACCAGAAAGGAGTTAACTCATGGAGTTACATGTTGTCGTGATTCTGTCTCTTGCGTACAAAACCTAGTCTGCAAAGGTGTTCAGCGAGAGAATCTCTAATCACACTGGTGTCTCTCCTCCACTGTCGTGATCTTCTGTTATATCTTTCAGTGTGTAGCATATCTTGAAATTGGACTATTGGGGAGCGTCTTCCACTGTTCAGTTCATGAATTGGTATCATATCAAACAGTGACCCGTCGGCATTGTCGATTATGAAATTGTGCAGCTTTACTGCCACCATAATTATAAGTGTGGACTTGCAATGGGATATCGTAGTGCCGACCAAAATATTCCAAAGCGAGAAACTAACATGCTGAATGCTTGCTCGGCACAAATCTGACAAGAAGAATGATAATAATTGAATTTATCTTCCTTCCCAGTTAGTCCTTTACCAGTATACGGCGTTAGAAGTCTTCAATCATTAGGGTACGCATCGTCTGCGACCACGGTGGCCCAGAGCGGAAGAAAATCACTTTTCAAAAAGCCGTAAAGCCGTGTTGCAGCCAAAGCAGTCGAATCGTGCGTACCCCCCGCGTGCCGATTGGATATAAACGAAAACTTGTAGTTTGCTTCTACTGCTGCTTGCACAACGATGGAAAAGAATCCCTTTCTGTTATAGTAGTTTTTGGGATCTGCGGCATCCGATATTGCAGGTCGATGTATCTCGATAGCAATACCATCCAGAGCTGCTATTACACCATCAAACTGAGATTTTAGTAGTTGTTGAAACTGCTTTGCGCTTATAAGACATTCTCTTTCGGTAGATGGAAAGTAAAAACCTGGAAGTACTCTATTCAAAGCACAAAAGGTTTCCTCAAATACACTATAAACAGTAAAAACAGCAATCTCGTACGGCCGATACAGATTCAGATAACTAGCTGCGGCTAGTAATCGTAGCGTCACAAAAAGCACCACAGCTGGTGAAACGGCACTTGCAACAGCTGAATCTGATCTTTGACTGCGTTTGAGTTTTTGGTACAAAGCAGAGTGTAGAAGAAAAAATTGCGCCTTCGTAAGTCGGTACATGCGAGCGAAGAGTGCATCAGATATGTTACGTATGTGTCTTTGGTAATCAAACCTAGGTCTTGGCAGAATATATTTTGTGTTACGCAGCATTTTGTTGGAGAGTGCAATCGTAAGAATGGTGTTTAGAATGTAGAGAGCTACTCGATGAATTATTGTTGGCGATTTCTTCGTGACGGCGGTTTGCGTAAGCAGGACACCTGCAAAGCTTTGACAGCGTCTTGGACTCGGCGGTCAAACGTAGGGTCTACAAAGCATGGACTCGAGCGAGGAATATCCAGGGTTGACGTCTTGCTTTCCAGACTGAGAGAACTCTTTTTTTCTTGGAAACTTGGAAAAAACGTTGCCAAAATTTTCTTTCCATCATCAGCGTCAACTCGTAGAACGCCCCTTAGAAACTGTGAGGAAATATCATGACACCTACTACGATATGCGTAAGTCCGGATTCTACATGGCTTACCCTCATTCCAAGCGAAGTTACAGTGTCCTAGCAAAGCATACTGCGATAACTAGCACTCAAGTCTTGATGATTTACGGTTACTCTCCATCAGCTGCTGAAAGTGTGTACCAAACTACAAAGGTGAATCCAAAGGTACCGAAAGTGCCTCTGAGGATTCGCAAAGCTCACAGCCCACAAACGCTCCGTTGGTAGGGCAACCAGTACATGATTTGATGCAAACCGATTGACGAACCTGTACGCTCACAATCTTATGTGAAGCCCTGTCTACCGAGATGGGGCGGATGTATGCGGTATCGACAAGATGTTCCTGGCATTGAAGATTCACTTCACGTCTTCATGCTCACCACAGAAAGAAAGAGAATTTGTTATGAACAGGGATGAGAACGTCTCCATTCAAGATGAATACCAACTGATTGGCAGCCACCTGCCCGGCTGAAAGCCCACCAAAGTCAAGCGTCGGCGCCCCTCCATACACAACGTGATCGAAATGATAGTTCATGGACAAATACAAGCTGCACCTTGAAGAGCCTTGGCACTCGTCCAATGGACAGTAGTTCAACCGCCGCGATATGGAACCTCGTCCATTTCTATCGGTAGTCAACACGTTTGGAATGCCGCCAAACGGACTGAGAGAAAGGGTCTCGTTGGGTGCTAGTGCCATGCTGACGCCTACGTCCCACATGCTGAACAGCCCATTTGGTAAGGCATTCTGCATTTCGATGTACACATGTGCCGTTCCGTTGCGACAAGTCCCAGTCATGCGTCCGGTGGCACGATTCCAATCAGCCACGGTGACATTATCGTTCACTCCAGCTGAAAGATAAACCTGTCCGACTACGTTGGGATCGCTGGAGCTTTCAAAGGAAGACGGTGTTACACGTTCAAGCAGAGAACTCGAGAAGAGGTTGAACGTCGGTGCCTGAGATATAGGGATGTTGAAGGGTCCAGCGCCAGGAGGGAATCCAAGGAAGGTTCGAAAATCGAACGCATCGATGGTGGCCACTATCGATGACAGCGGTGTGTTCTCCGTGATGAGCGAAGCGTTTGTGCCACCCGGTGTGATGACGCCAATCTCTGCGAGCGGAGGAAATGAGGAAAAAATGTTGGACGATGAAGAGTAGTTTGCCAGAAGGTTGTCATTGAAATCGTTCACGCCATGAGCGATATGGCCGGGAACGGAGAAGTACCTCGCATTGGCGAGAAGAAGGAAGGATGAAAAGTGCAGTAACAATACTGATAGACCGCTGGTTCGTGTGAGCATTCTTTCAAGTTGGTAACAAAGTATTGAATCTGCTTGGCTTAGATGGGAGAACTATTGAGCAAGAAGCAGGGAACCCCCTGTTGCATTCGTAGCTTCACGGATTTGTTGAAAACAGACGTACGGACCTCTGGGCATGGACTACAGTTCCTGAGCTGTTGCATTTCTATTGAATATCTAGGCGGAAGTATCTTATAATGAGCTGGATGCAACCGTGTTGTCGGGGGAAGACACCACTGGTACGGTAAGGTTTATAGGAACAACCCTCTGCAAGGCTCAATTTGGGACAAAATCAAGAGGGTTAAGCCGTCAACTCATACGCTGTATGCCAAGATAAGGCAAGCGTCCAGTGCGCCACCAATAGTCGAAGGATATCGGTGTATAAAAGGACAGTGAGCGAGTATGTAACAAGGAAGAGCATTGAATAACTAAGCTGTGTTGTGTCTAACTCTACGGTCATAACGTCAAATCGAAACAATTGGACCGTACGAGAGAGTCAACCTTATTCTGCCGTCGAGATACCAGCGTCATCTGTATATACATGGAGAAAGCTTTGGTATTCGCATGTCGTTGTCAAATGGGAAGCCGCTATGTTGCACTTTGGTATACGGAAGTACAGGAACAGGTAATACGAAGCGAAGAGGCCACACGAATACGGGAAAGGGCTAAAATACACGACGTAGATAGTGTAGGCGAGTCAGCGCGCATTTGCACCAATAAAAAGAGAGAGTCAGCGGGCACGTGCCACGGCGAGCTGCACAAGTGCCCGTGCCACTTCAGATCTTACTGTAGCCAATAATACGCCCCTATTTTGGATTTCAACCAGTAGATCCGCAGAGTCAGAGCATTCCCTCTATCCCTGCTCTCTCCGGCCGCCAAGTCAGCACAACGTAAATGAGATGTAGATGCAGTCGAGGTTACCGCGCGGCGTCGTCAAAATGTGTGGGAATGACATATACGTCAGGTAGTACGTCCTCCTTCACATCTTCGACGACCCTTTCAAAGACTGCTGACTCTCTCTACGTCCCAATCTCCTTCCCGGACCGCTCTCGTGTACTGTTCTATTGATTTGAGCAATGGAGCAAAACAAAGCGTCTGACTACGTAGATATTCTCCCAGAACATGAACTTTATGAAACCTTTACGTCGTTCTGGGAGAATCTTGAAAAGCGTACGCAAATGCGCATCAGTGATGGCTCTGCGAGTTCCGAAGTCCTTTTTGCGGTTGTGAAGGACCATGTAGCCAGAATCTTGATCGCATAAGGCAAAGAAACATCACCGGTTTCTTTGGTACACAGTTCAAAACCTGACTCGGAAATGTGTAGCGATTTGATCTCAACAGCTGTTTTGAACATGGTACCTTCTGTTGGTGTGGCTTTTGCGTCATGTTCTATTGGAGTGATGCTGACAAGGCTATCGAAGTCATTCAAGGGAAAGAAGGGAAACATACCGGAAGAGGATTTGGAAGTGTTCAAGAAATGGTTTACCTTTAAAGGTAATGGTGATACAGAGATAAACACGGTTTTAGTCCCATTGAACATGTCTAACAGCCATTGGGGTGTTTTGGTAGGGAAGAAAATTGTCAATGCGGCGCGAGGAACGCAACGATGGACGGTTTGGTTTGGAGACAGTCTTGGAATGTCTGTTGATCGAAGGATTGTGAAACTGTTCTCTTTCTTGTTTCCCTTTTGCCTCACAGGAGATGAAGCGCTACGTGCGGTGATATCGGAGCGGAACTACATGCTACAGGTAAAAGGGTTTAAGCGACAAAAGGACTCGCACAGCTGTGGTTGCTATGTTGTTTCCCTTTTCACCATGTTCAGTGCGGACCACGGCTGTATCCCGAAGCGAACCTACGCATCTGGGTACAGCCGAGCATTGACTGAGAGGATTCGATGGATGTCCATTAGAATGATTCTACACATACTCATGGCGAAGGAGTTCTTTCAAACCGACATTGTTACTGAAACAATGGTCCTACGGCTCCGGTCAGAGCATCGTTTAGAACTCCTTCGCATGAGGAAGGAAGGTAAACAACGGCAGCATACGAAACGAAGCGTGGAGCGGAGCATTGGGATGCAGAATGGAAAGGAAGAAGCTGGAAAGGAAGAAGCTGGAAAGGAAGAGGGAACGGATGTGAATACAGTTCTGGGAGAACGAAAAGCAGGAGAAGGAAAGGTCGTGGATGTTTTAAACGACCCCTGTAGAGAGACGAATCTTCAGCCAATGCCGTTGGGTACGCGCGACTCTGAGGCGCGTGCTATACGGAAAAGCCAGCGAACAAAGCGTGTTCATGAGCTGAACCAAAGTTCTGTTCAGAGCAGTGGGATGTGTCTACCCCTGAAGATTCGCATGAAGCGACGAGTGCAGTTTTCTGATTCTGCTCCGGTTGTAGCGGACATTGTGAACACATTGATTGAGATATGTGTATCACAGCGCTCCGAGATGGTGCACAAAGCGCTAGGTGAGAAAACTGGAAGAAGTTCTGAAGTAAGTGGAGCATCAGGTGTAGAAGAGGAGCAGGAAATGATTCAGACTGGAGAAGGTAGTGAAGTAGACATGGAAATTGACGGACATTCACCAGCAAAGACGATCAGTCGGACACAGGCACAGGTAGAAGTTGACGCTGAAGAAGGAGCGAAGGATACCGCGGCGCCTTCCGAGCTGAACGCAGAAACTGAAAAACATATTGAAGAGAAGAAGCAGGCTTCTGAGAATGGTGGTCAAGCTCAAGAGCTCAATGAAGAGCTGGCAGCCTGTTCTGACGCTCAGATACAGGAGAAGCCGCACATGGAGCTACCATCAATGACTATGTGTGAAGGACGCACTACGAAGACCGGGTCATGCACTGAGGATCAGGCAGACGTCCAAGAGACATTTGAAAACAATGGAAGGCGTTTATGGGTTGATGTGAAACTTGAGGACGGTGGTGAATGTGAGACAGAACTTGCGATGTCAAACGAGAGGCTTGTCTCAGCTCTGAAAGGTTTAAAGGAGGTCTTTGACCTCCCTGCACTGGTTGCCTACATCGCTAAGAACTTTGGCTACCTTTATGGTGTATAATACTTCTCAGTGTTGCAGACGAGGAAGTCGAGGTCGTCTGAGCTGCTCACCGGAAAATTGCGGTGTCTGCGGCACAAGTCGCAGTGCCGCTCCAACATTCGGGCAAAGTTCTATCCCATGGAGAGATGTTGGGTAATTGAACAGGACCTGATACACACGCACACCCCCCAACAACTTCCATGCCCCGATGATCTTGTAAGAAGGAGGTTTGAGGGCATTCGCTCCTCTTTAGCCTCCCGTCTACAAGAATGGGAAGAGCACATACGGAAAAATGGAGAATATGTACGTCTGTCATGCATATTTCGAACCATACCCCCCTTCCAGGGAGCCGAGTTCTACAACAGCTCATCATGCTACCTCCTAGAGCATTCACATGGTCCTTTATCTCAAAGCGATGCAGAAACAGGAAGCGAAGACGATATGGCGTATGGAGACTCCAGTGGGGCTGAGGACTTTTATCCCTTCTATTGCGTGTTGCATAGCACGAAATGCCCTGAGAGGGGAGGTGTTTTTGATGGCCGTGCTTCGCAAAGAGCAGTTCACGAACCCAAACCCGAGCTTTGGAAGCAACACTCCTCGGTTTCACAGGAAGGAGGTAGGCCGTTTTCCAATCTACCGAAGAGGCCGCAGCAAGGACCTATCTCAGGGGAAGGCATCGGGAAAGGTGGCGTAAACGATGTAAAATGCTCGGATGTACTTCTAGATAATGCGTTTAACGTCGAGAGTGGCGTAAGAGGCGATTTTGGCATTAGCTCTTTTAAAGCTGACCCCCCTGCTGCTTCTCCGAACTCCTCAACACAAACAGTGGACGCGAAATGCGAGCGTGCACGCCACAGCGCTGTGGGCGCCGAATTGGGCTCAAAAATGAGTGAGGAGAGTGAAACTCTCAACGCAAACGTTGCATATGCGCAGCAGGTTTCAGATGAGCAATCCGTTGAAGAAGAGGAGGCGCTGCTGATTGATCGATTCTTAGATGACGAAGAGGAGGTTCCTTCATGCTTCTTCGAAGACTCTGATGGTGGCATCCTGAATGAAGAAGAATCGGAATCGAAGGAGAAGGATGGCCTTGGAGAGAAGGACGAAAAGTACTGGACAGAAGATGGTGATGAAGAACTGAGCACGGAATCCGTACAGAACACGATACCGAATGAGAGAATTGAGGAGTGTTTTAAAGCAGCAGTCTTAGCCTATCTGGAAACCCTTCCTCTCAATGCTCCTGGTGTCACGGTTCTGAAGGAAGTTCAATTTATCGCGGACTGCTTCGGGTACAGCTTATTCGTAAGGACTTCTATATACTTTGGAGAACGAAAGCGATCTCCGGATAAGGCAAAGTCTCCCCAGAGTCGTGGTGCTGAACGTGGGAATAGAAGGGTGCTGAAGAAGGGAATCTTGAAGTGCGATCAATACAATAACACGATGACGCGATGCCTCTTCTCGATAACGATTAAGACGGAGGATTCTGGGCAGGAGGAAGATGGTGGAATGATCTACGTGGCTAATTTAAATGGTTGTAAACATGGACATGGTCCCTCTGGGAGCTTTTGTATTAGACATCTCAAGCCGCAAATGCGTTCTGAAGCGATACATATGACGAACGATTTGCATATGAGCTTTAGAGATACCATACGATACCTGGAAGACAAGTACAATCAGAAGATAAATCCGGTATCGGCTAGGAAGAAATTGAGGTATGCTTCCTCCACAAGCAATCCCCGCGATTTGGAATGTGTAAGGTTGTGTGATCTGCTCTTTTCGTTGAGCCAGGAGGATGCAGGGAATAAGGGATTCTTCGCTGCGGATGATTCGGGTAGGATGAAGTACGCTTGTTGGTCGTTTCGAGAGTGGATGGAAGACTACCAGAAGTTCGGCATTGTTCCGGGGGTATCTGTTGATTGTAAAGCCATAGCCAATAGATACGGTTTCCCTCTGGTCACCATTAATGGAAGAGCCAATGATGGTCATGTGTTGACATTTTTCATGGGGTATATGTGCTCCGAAACAGAAGAGGACTTCGTACGAATTCTGTCCTACTTCAAGTCTATAGTCGCCGTCTCACCGGCGATGGTAGTGATGGACCAGAACACTGCTTGTATAAATGCAGCTGAGAAGGTGTTCAATTCGTCCTATATAAGCCTCGACGAATGGCATCTGAACGAGAATCAGAAGAAGAATGTGGCCAATTGGTGTAGAAAGATTGGTAAGATGGAGTGGATGCACGATATGAAGAAAGACCTGTTCAACCTCAGAAAGTCATATACGTCGGAAACGTTTTTCGAAAGGAGAAGAATGCTAGAATCCAGGTACTTTGATGCTTTTGACGATCGTCTCTCTGTGTGGTATAAGTACTTGTACCACTATAAGCCGCATATGCTGGTGTCTTGCTTCCGAAACGCGGCTATACCTACCCGTTACATGTTCCAAGGAACTGGCTACACCGAATCTTCTAACTCTGCATACAAGAAGATCATTATATCGAAGAAGATTCCCTTGTGCAAGGTTCCTTTGGAGGTTCGGCGTATATCCCAAGAACGGGCTGATACCCGGAACTTGGAGCTTGTAAGAACCTTATCTTCTCAAAGTGGGAGATATCGGAAGACAAGAGAGCTTGAGCACTTTCTACCTGTAGAAGTTGTAGACAGCCTGGTGGCTGAGTACACGAACTACGCCTTGGCGCACTTCGTAGATTTGAGCTTTAAGCCCTCGAAGAACTACATTCTTTCCAGCACAGAGGTTGTGGATTATTCACAGGAAGCGTGGCCGGAAGCAATCAGAAACCTGGAAAGTAGTTCAACCCCAGCAATGGGACCTGTAGCTCGCTTTAAGTTGAAATGGGGAAGCCATCTGAGTCAGAGCCGGAATGCGTCGGTGGATGAAGAGCGCTCATCACAGGAGACTGTTGTGCAATTTTCAAAAAGGTATACGGGGTCGGGGGATGACGTTAAGGCAGAGTTTATTGGTGTCTGTTCCTGTGGGCAGCCCTGGTCCGTTGGTTTTGCTTGTCGTCACATGGTTCGATGTGCTTTGGTTTATCAGGAAGAACGTCTGCGGTTCCCTGAACTACGAAACGTACTAGGATACTTCATACCTCTTGAAGCGCTTTTCTCTACATACTGGAGAAAAGATACTTCTGCTATGACAGTCCCATACTTGGCGAAACGCAGGTCAGAGACCCGATACTTCAACAACGAGGAGATGGATTACCGACTACGCCGTTTTGATGAGTCGACGGAGAAAGAGTTTATCCCCATTGAATCAGATATACTTAGAACCAGTAGAGAAGACTCGGAAGTAGATGGGTACAATACGTACATGGAAGGAAAAAACCTCTACGATGCTTTACATCGACAAGCTACTGGAATTGGACGTGTTGCGGTGAGTGGAGTTCTACGTCTTTTAAGGGATGCCATCGCGGACATTCAGCAAGGAAAAGCGACACACTTCGAAGCTAGAGGTACCTTTAAAACAAGGCTGGCTTCATTAACAGAACACGCGGAAGAAACAGAGAACACTGTCACTTTACTGCATCCATCCTCTTCTACAAAAGATTTCAGTTCATCAGGGATCCGTCCGCCAAACAATGGACGCCACAGGGCACAACGGAGAAAGAAAAGCTCCTTGGAGCGCACGAGAAAGCGAGCGAGGACAAGCCCACATTCATCCCAGGAAGTGTCTCAGAAAGACTGTCACCCACCTTCAACATCCTCAGAACCAGCTGTGGCACCCTCAACTTCCATAGCCCAAGACGTGCAAGACAAAGCACTTCGAATTATGTCAAAGTCTCTCGGACACATCCACTAGCTGTAGCATTGACCACAGGCGTTTGATCCCTTTCCTTCTTTCCTAATTTCTTTGAGCTCTTTCTGTTCTTCATAAAAGCCATGAGGTCTTGCTTCTTTCGCCTTGTGCTTCACTTTAATTCTTTATTCAACTTCTAGATATCGTCGCGTATTCGAAAACCTCGTCCAAGAACGCGTGAACAGTCTTTCTTGCATCTGAGAACCCCGAAATGGAAGCCCAGTTGGACTGTACTATACACCTTCATCACTCTAGAGCCAACGTATCTACTAAAAGACTCAACTATAGAATCAGCTAAACTCATGAACAAACAGTCCAATTCCACTTGAACTATAAGCCACATCAAACGCGTATCCGCAGTCTCAGGCTTTGGCTAACTGTCGTACCATGTCTTCTCTCTCCTTTTCATTTCGTACCGAATCCGTTAGGCTTCCGGAAAGCCCGGCAAAGGTATGTAGAGGCAGGTTTTCCCGGCGCTTCAGGTCTTCAATCTCTTGGAGATCACGTCCCAAGAACTTCAACCCAAAGTCTTCCCTAGTACTCGGATCTAGCTTGCCAGTAGCGGTTGCAGCGCCGAAAAATATCCCCAGAAACCCACAACAGCGTGACTTGTCAGTCTTCATATCAGAAATGTTACGAATAAGCTTAGGAAGATATCTCCAGAAAATAGTCCCCTCAATTGGTGAGTGCACTAGACCTCCAAGTAGCTCGATAATTTTGTCCTGGTGTATGATCTTCGAACTGAACCTCTCCATAAGTGCCTCATGCAGAACCCCTTTGTAGTTGTTAGCTTTGACTTCGTCTGCAACAATTTCCTGGACTTCACATATTGACGGATTAGTCCAAAACTCCTCCATCGCTCTCTTTGCCTTCCTGTTTAAACCCTGTGGGTCCATTAAGGCTGAGGTAGGTGTACGGGCCTTCGGAGTTAGTTAATGTTGTGGTGTACGAGATATTGGTGGCCAAGAAGTATATTTTACTCGTGTCAGATTAACAGCCTACGTAGATTCACTTACCTCTTTGTTTGAGAGCACTGCACGACAAGCAGATGTCCCAGGCCGAAGGCTCACAAAAAAGCCGTCAATAATACCGAGGAGAGTCCGGCTCGGTGATGGCGTGATCGTAAGGGGAATCAATGTTGAGGGAGCACGATCACGACTCCCAATGCCTCTTCTCCCTCGGCTACGCTCACCCATTTGCACAAAGATGGCGCCAAATGGCAATTATGATATTAACGTTGTGCTGACTTGGCGGCCGGAGAGAGCAGGGATAGAGGGAATGCTCTGACTCTGCGGATCTACTGGTTGAAATCCAAAATAGGGGCGTATTATTGGCTACAGTAAGATCTGAAGTGGCACGGGCACTTGTGCAGCTCGCCGTGGCACGTGCCCGCTGACTCTCTCTTTTTATTGGTGCAAATGCGCGCTGACTCGCCTACACTATCTATGTCGTGTAGTTTAGCCCTTTCCCCACGAATACAGCGGGGCGGCGTGAATCCCATAACCCCGCATGTCGGCATCGAAAATAGACCGAATTGCTGGCCATCGTTGCCGTTTACCATTGGTAGCCTTTTATGGGTAAGGGTTAAGCTACCGCTACCCTCGTATGTCAAAGAGGGATTGCTCTAGCAGCTACTCATCAATTGGCAGTGCTCATACTGCGTAAGCTGTAAGGCTACGGGATGAAGCGAGCTGTTCGATTGTGCATTGTTTGGCGTTCTGTGCCCATCCGAACCCTTTCACCCTATTAACTTCATGCAGATTTCTGGCAATGTGACGCTAATTTGTATTCCATATCACCCAGATTTATGCGTTTTTTATACTTTGCGACGAGATTTCAATGCTCGCCAACTGAGGTGACTGTCCTTTCATGGCATAATCCCGCGGACTGCACGTACTGGTGTGGCTAATTCGTGGGAAAGAAAGAATTCTCCTTCTGTACTGTGAATCTCTCAGGCTATAACACCGTATCTCATCGGCCTCGTTTACGATGAAACAACGTGAGGCGTGACGACGACACCACAACTGTAGAACATCGACGAAGATAGTCGGTAATTTGGGTAAGAATTTGGCTTCGAATGGTAATTTGTCCAGGAATTTGGCTTCAAATGAACAATGATAAGGAATGTTTTATTGTAGTTCTATAGATGAATACTACGTTTACTGCTATCTCTACAGAGCGTCCACTTTCAATAAAGAAAAGGTCTATAAAAACCTTCTCTCTCAGACGAGAGACACAAGGGTGACCAAGTTCGAACTTCAGACCTTTCTCAGACCTCGGGGGCCCCCATCTTCATCCTCTTTCAACAACAATCAACCTGCCCGTTCCGTCATAATATTATATAATAATATACCCAAATACAAAAGTAAGTTATTTTAATCAGTATAGCCGCTACAAAGTGGTAGCATCGCACTAACCAATACTACTTTAAGTGTCTGAGCAAAAGAAAAGTCCCCCAAAGGAAGAAATAAGTAAGGAAAAATTTAATTTTACCACCTTCGATTACAGCCGATGATTTATATGAAGACGATGATGTATCAGACTTTGAAGATGTATCTGTAAAAGAGGTACCTATACCACGCACTGACAAAAGCAACTTTTGCAACTACTGCAACAATAATAAGAAGGAAACATCTTGGGGAGAGCACAACGTTTCTCAGGAACATTACGTCGCGCTATCGAAGGCGTTCAACTTTAAACTTTATTGTGACTATTGCCGTCATCTATTCAACTCTACATTCGAGTACTACGCGCACTTACGCGTTGCAGAGCATATCAATCGTCGACGCAGGGTGGCGCAAGTGTACCGCGCGGCTCGTAAGGCTCATAACGCTCCCCCGCTAACGAGGACCACTGGGGCAGTACCTCCATTTGGAGTTGTGAAAGAGATACTTAAATTTCTTAAACGTCAGTAACCGTTCACGGTACATATGAATAAAATTTAATTGATTTTCTGCATTTTACTACTCGTGCACAACTGCCTCTACAGTACTCCAGAAGAAATAGAAAACTAATTAGAAATCATTTCTATTTATTAATCTATCGTCAAACGTATCTTGTACTATAGAGAGCAAAAATACAGTAGCCATTACAGAATAGAAATACGAATAACATTAAGTATACTCAATTTTCTAATCAAAGAGCTATCGGCTACTCTCTAACAGACCAGTACAGTACTACACATCAAGTAGATATTCAAATAGCACAAACAAATATAGTAAAATACACATTTCAATTGAAACATCAATACGACACAGTTTATTCAGGGACAGGATCAGACATAATCCTAATTCTAGTTGTAGAGACCGAAAACGATAAGTATTATCTATGTTGTAGTAGCACCAAATAACAATAGCCCAATTAATTAAATGCAATCTCTCTAGAACCAAAAAGTATATTATTTACTCTAAACCCCTGAACACAAAATGGAAGGAGATCTACTCGAACTACAAAATAGGATTAATATATTATCCCAACAAATGAATCAAGTAATGCAAGTGAATAATCATCTGAGTAATGCACTCAATCAAAATATGCACAACACGGATGCCTTAAAAATAGGCAAGCCAGAAAAGTTTTCAGGTAAATATGCAAGATCATGGTTACAATCGTTAGAAAATATATTTTCGAACGTAAACGAAACAACCTCAGAAGAAAAGAAAATCAAATATGCAGTTAGCTTTATGACTGGCCAAGCCTTAGAATGGTGGGAACTTATAAATATAAACGATGAGATAAATATTGACTCATTCAATATATTCAAGAAATTGTTGTTGGAATATTTTGAACCAGCAAATAGGGAACTTAACGCAAGAAGAATACTATCCAGTATTAAACAAATGGGAAAGCTATATAGCGTCACAAATTATAATAGAGAATTCACAAAGTGGTTATTGCAAGTACCAACAATGTCTCTTGAAGAACAAATATTTCTATATGGCAAAGGGCTTAAACAGAATATTCGCATTGAACTTGAAAGGGCAGAACCAAATAATCTACAAGAAGCAATGAATATTGCCGATAGAATGGATGCCATTTATTCTTCACAAAGGTTTAATTATAACTTTCGTCCCTATAATCAAAATAGAAAACGAAATAATAATGATGAACCTACTCCAATGGAAATTGGAAATATTCAACGTTTTAGTAATAAAAACAGACTAACGCCGGATGAAAGACAGAGACATATAAAAGATAATCTATGTTTCAAGTGCCATAGAAAAGGGTGTCGTCCTTGGAAGCATAGAGAGTTTAACAACTCAAAAAACTAGAAATGATGGATTCGGATCAAAACAAGGGACCCGAGTCCTTTAAGATTGTACAACATGAAATCGCAAAAAAAAACACAAAAACAACACAAAACCAAAGAAAAACACAAAAACAAATACAATTGCTTTATGTGCGTTTAAGAATAGAAATAAGTGTTCTAATCTACTCATATTTTCAGGAGAAGGGATGACATTGGATAAAATGGAAAAGTGTAATATTCTAATTGATAGTGGGTGTGAAGATATTTGTATTTCAAAGAAGTATGCTGATCAGCTAAAATTAAAAAGAAAACCAAGTGAGGTTAAAGCAGAGCTTTGGGATGGAACATTAGTCCCCATGGATGAATGTTTAGACGTTCTTAATATCCAAATTGGTAAAGCTAAGTTTAAAACAAATCCATTCATAGTTGATTTAATCGGCTATGATGTTATTCTGGGAAAAACGTGGCTTAAGCAGTACAATCCACGAATAAACTGGAAAAGAAATACTGTACTAGTCAATATTGATAACAAGAACTTCTTTCTGGACGCAGAATCTGTCAAAAGACAGAGCTCCCGTGAAGAAGCCCTGCTAAGTAAAAAACAGTTTGCAAAACTCGTGAAAAGGCAAAAGAGTAAAATATACCTTGTTACAATACACCCAAAAACGAATCAATGTGAGCAAGACATTGAGAAGAACATATCTGATTCAAAAGATGATGAATTACAGAGAATACTTGAGGAGTATAAAGATGTATTTCCAGAAGATTTACCAAAAGGTTTACCACCCAAAAGGCAAGTTGAAATGGAAATTAAGATGAAAGATGACACCGCACCCGTAATGGGACCAATGTACAAACTATCTCCTAAAGAATTGAAAGAAATGAGAAAACAAATAAAACACTTACTTAGCCATGAATTTATTAAGCCAAGCATAAGCCCTTGGGGAAGCCCTGTTTTATTTACTCCCAAAAAGGATGGTTCACTACGCATGTGCGTAGATTACAGAGCATTAAATAAAAAGACGATTAAGAATAATGTACCACTACCAAGAATTGATGAAGTGTGGGACCAACTTGGAAACGCCAAATACTTCACTACTTTAGACCTTAGAGCTGGCTATAATCAAATACGAATTAAAGAGAATGATATACCTAAGACAGCATTCCGTACAAGATACGGGCAATTTGAGTATTTAGTCACACCATTTGGCCTAACCGGCGCACCAGGTTGTTTCCAAACTTTAATGAACAACATATTTAGACCACATCTTGACGAATTTGTCATGGTTTACTTAGATGATATATTAATATACAGCAAGACAAGGAAAGAACATTTAAAACATCTTAGAATTGTTCTAGATACTCTACGAAAAGAGAAACTTTATGGGAAATTATCTAAGTGTCATTTTATGACCCAAGAAGTTGAATACCTCGGTCATATCATAACACCAGCTGGAATTAAGGTTGATAAAAGAAAGATAGAAGCTGTTGCTAAATGGCCAATACCGACGACTGTTAGAGACGTACAAAGTTTTATTGGCCTATGCAACTACTATAGAAAGTTCATTAAGGACTTTGCCAAAATAGCTACACCTCTCACAGAACTTACAAAAGAAAAAAATGACTTTGTATGGAACAAAGCAGAACAAGAGGCTTTCGATCAACTTTAGAAAAAAACTAGTAAGCGCACCCTTACTAAGATGTGCGAACCCATCCTTACCATATGAAGTAACTACAGACGCTTCAGCCACAGGTCTAGGCGCAGTGTTAATGCAAGAAGACGAAAATGGTAAACGACCAATAGCATATGCCTCTAAGAAACTTAATGAAGCAGAGCAAAACTATTCTACTGGAGAACGAGAGTTACTAGCAATTATATTCGCCCTGAAAACATGGAGATCTTACCTACATGGCTCTAGATTTACTATTCTAACAGATCACCATCCCCTTAAGTTTCTAGAAACACAGAAGACATTATCTAGGAAACAAGCTAGATGGGTTGAATATATGCAACAATTCGATCACACAGTATCCTATATAAAAGGGAAAGAAAATAGAGTAGCCGATGCATTATCCAGAAAGAATACAGAAGTATGCAAAACCTCTACAGCCATTATCAAATCTCTTTTTAACCTATCAACAATAAGAGTTAGTGAAAATACTCTAAAAAACCTTGAAACAGATTATAAGAGTGATCCAGAATTCTCACAACTACTAGGTGGTATAAAAGAACCATACAACATAATAGGAAAATGGTTATATTTTGAGAATAGGTTATGCATTCCAAATGGTAAGATAAGAAAACAAATTCTCCACGATAACCATTACTCACTACAAGGAGGACATAGATCTTATCAGAAGACACTTTTGCTCCTTAGAAAGCAGTATTACTGGAAAAAGATGAAGAGTGACGTGAAGAAATATGTAACTGAATGTGAAAGGTGTCAAAAGGCAAAATCTATGAATAAAGAAATGCAAGGATTACTACATCCTTTTCCTCCACCTGTTAAAAAATGGGAAGTTATAACAATGGATTTTATATTTGACTTACCAAAAAGCGAAGACTATACAGGTATAATGGCTATTGTAGATAAGCTATCGAAGCGAGCTCATTTCATTCCACTTACTGATAAAAGTAAAGCACCAGACATTGCTCACATATTCTATAAAGAAGTATACAGACATCATGGTCTTCCACGAACTATTGTATCAGACCGGGATAACAGATTTACCAGTGTATTCTGGACTACACTAATGAATCTTTTACAGATTAAGCTGAATTTGTCAACATCGTTTCATCCACAAACCGATGGACAAACGGAACGAATGTTCAGAACACTAGAAGAAATGCTACGATGCTATATCTCCTATACTCAAAGAGATTGGATAAAATACCTACCTGGTCTAGAGTTCGCATACAATAATCACACGAATAGTACAACCAATCTATCTCCATTCTTCTTAGAATATGGGCAAGACCCAATTACAATTAATGATCTTCTACATATTGAGGAACGTAAACCAGAGAATAACACATCTTTTGATTTCTTAAGGAATATAAGAAAAGCGGAAGAAGCTGCTAAATCTGCCATAGAAATAGCAAACACCAGAAACAGTGACAATATAAACCAAAGGAGAAGACCTCAGAGTTTCAATATTAATGAGTACGTTTTACTATCCACAAAAAACCTTATGATTCCCAAAGGAAGATCGAAGAAGTTCATTCAGAAATACATTGGACCATTTCGTATCATATCATTCAATAAAAACAAAACATCGTATAAACTAGATCTTCCAAAAGAATATAAATTGATACACCCAACATTCCATGTATCGCTATTGAAACCATTTAATAGTACTTATGACGCTAAACAAAGTATGGATATCCAAAAACTAATACATAAGGATAATTCTATTCCAATACACATCATTGGACATAGAATATGGAATAATGTTATTCAATATCTTCTTCGTACAGGACAGGACGATTCTGACGACATATGGCTCAATGAAAATGATACACGTATCACTACAGAGTTACTTGATTCTTACAAATCGAACACACAGAAGTCTATAAAAGGAAAGAATTCGCTTTCTTTTCTAGTCAACTAGCTTGTCGTCTCTACCAAGCCTACAAACTTTCTACAAATGAATATCTACCACGTACAGGAATACGGACTGCTATGGGTCGCAGGCAACTACATGAAGAACCATCTTCGACCTGTACTACAAGACCGTTACAGTCAAGACGTATTACTATATGAAATGATTAATATTAGCCTCGGCTATAAACAAATCAAAGATAATCTACTTACCGAAAATGATAAAAATATGGTTCTAGCACTATTTGAGCACCTTAATTCTTCTGTCACTGGTCTACTACAAGAAGACTTTTTAGTCCAATTTCACTATCTCATTGTCGGAATGTATGGACACTTACCAAAACATGGAAACTACATTTCCATAGTTCAAGAATCAATTTCCAAAATAATTGATAACAAAGAAACATTTATCCACATAAAATGCAACGATGGAAACCCTCATCTTATATATCCCAGCAAAGAAAATCTTACAATATAAAATTAATTGGTTTGAGGACAAACCGTTAAAAAAGAAAAGGGGGAGAGTTGTAGAACATCGACGAAGATAGTCGGTAATTTGGGTAAGAATTTGGCTTCGAATGGTAATTTGTCCAGGAATTTGGCTTCAAATGAACAATGATAAGGAATGTTTTATTGTAGTTCTATAGATGAATACTACGTTTACTGCTATCTCTACAGAGCGTCCACTTTCAATAAAGAAAAGGTCTATAAAAACCTTCTCTCTCAGACGAGAGACACAAGGGCGACCAAGTTCGAACTTCAGACCTTTCTCAGACCTCGGGGGCCCCCATCTTCATCCTCTTTCAACAACAATCAACCTGTCCGTTCCGTCATATTATTATATAATAATATACCCAAATACAAAAGTAAGTTATTTTAATCAGTATAGCCGCTACAACAACCGTCCAGGCGTATGGCACAGCCTGGCCGTCTGCACTGACGATTCGGTGTTGTGGTAGATTGCCAACCCTTAACCTGCAATCCACTTTGCAGTGCAGCAGGCAACAGCCGCAGCCGTACTGTTGGTGTACTGTACAGTACTTGTACTGCGCTCCCACTTCCGATAATGCTGCCACTGAGAGATTACGCTTAGTGTCTCTACAACCTTCACCGACCATTTCCGGATTAGACTTACTCTGCTACCTCTTTGAACACCTTCTTGTTGCGAATCGATGCGACTACGACAAAGCGGACATGGTTGCCTAGTATTTCACACCAATTTGCTGCCCGCACGTCATTCCTGTTCCCGGCTCCTTGTTTTCCCTGCATGCTTTTCAACTCCCATCCCTTAACGCCCAGCTTCGCGCAGTTGTTTAAAATTTCTGCTCAGAAAAACAGGACTTGTCAGTGACAAGAATGGTAGAAAGCGTCTTTGTGTCATCTGCGATTTCAATTCATTACCATGAATGCTACACCGTTTCACTTCTTACTTGCGCCACCTGCAGGGAGTCTCTTGTTGTACTTAGTATACCTTCGTGCCATAACACAGATTAGAAGTGGCCCATCACTCAACAAAGAAGACAGATGTCTGTTCGGCTTTGGCAGTAAGCCCCTCGTTTTCCAACAAGAAGGCGAACTGCTTTGCTCGGTAGAAATGCGTTGGGGAATTGCGAACATCCTCCATTGCTATTCTGTGTGTGCTTTATTCTGTGTACGTTGTGCCATCACCGGCCCAAAAAGCAAGTATACTTGTCGCTTTGTCGTGTTTTGATTTTCTCCCAGTGCCTTTATTGCTGATTTTGGACTTACCAATGCCTTGCAACAAAAACGAATGAGACTCCCCAGTTCGCAGAACGATTTAATCCGGGGATCAACAAAGGCCATTTTGTCCCACACTTCACGTCATGCTACGTGAAGGCCTTCGTAAATGTTGTCTCGATGTATAAGCCACCAAGAGAGAGGAGTATTGAAACCACTACGATTTCAGCGGAATCTTCAGAAGGGCGAATCTACCACCCAGCCCACGGATTCTCGAGATATCTACTACTCGGCAAAGTATCTAAAAACTACTCTCAATCTTTCATTCGAACAACTTTCTACTGTATACACAACTATGAAAGATGATATCTTCATTGTTCTGTTCAGCAGAGCTGCGTATGTCTCATCACGGCACGCAGGAACCCTATTCGTGAGGTGTTAAATGAAGACACGGGGTGAGACGAAGAGAGAAGTCGAAAGACTTTCAAACCAATCCTGAATGGTACTTTACTCTCACACACAAGATCAATGCATCGCCCGTGAATGTAGAACGACACATAATTCGTTGTACGATGAACTTTTCACATAAAAGGTTGAAGTGAACGGATCAGCAAGCAAGTTCATATATTTTTCTCAACGATGCCACTCCACGTATTGCTATATACTGCAACTTGAATACTTAGAAAACTGAGAGGTTAAAGAGATTTGGGATCGTCGGTACGGGGAGCAAATTTACTCCCAATTCAGTTACGCCCTCACAGATCGCATTACGCCTCCTGCAGACTTTCGCAACTCTTCGAACGGTACGGCCGACCCTGTCGGTAGATTTCTTCGCTCTTCTCCCGAAGCTCTTCACAAACTGCTTGGATCCACGTGTGAACCATCGGAAGAACCTGCTCGTCGTCTCCACCGTATTAGTGTCATTCTCAACATCGCTTAATCCTTCTTCCTCCTCCTCCGCAGCAGCGTACTCAATCAGAACTTGAACGCATACATCTGCGGCAACTTTTCCCGCCCAGTCACCCCATGCACACATGCCGAGTGGCACTTCCTCTACAAGTTGCTGCAGCTCTCTGTTTCCTCGAGAAGAGTTCGTTTGCAAGTTGTTTCCCAAATGTATCAGGTCCAGACAATAAGCCACGACCGGTGGAACATCACATTCTTCTTTGATTACATCTATCTCGTCCATTTCACGCACATTCGCCGCCGATGCACTAAAAACGACCAAGAATACAGAAAAGAAGGATAGAGTAAAGAGCTTCATGGTAAGATGACCTGGTATTCGAAGTAGCAAGGAAATGTTGATAGCGGGAACAGTTTTTACCGTGAGGTCAGCTTCGAGTGCGTGAAGGCTTGGGACTGGACTCAACTAATGTGTGCAAGCGTTCGCCTTTTATACTCATTTGAACGCGGTATCCATCCTTTCCCTCTTGACTCGTCACACGAAACTGTTCCCCCAACCCCGCAACTTGTAGCTGCTCCGTGCAGGTACACAGGGGTGCCATGGGTACAACTTTCGGTTTCATATTGACACATTCGCTTTCAAACACGGCGTGGGATAGAGTTAAAATGTTACATTGGAGTGTAAACTTTACTGCAGTGCTTCAAAGAGGTCGAGTGTAAACGATACTTCTTTCAGAACCAGTCTGGGTCACCCGTTAAAGAGTACTCTGTGTATGAAAGCTTGAGATGCCATGGGATACAAGTATCGCGAGTTTGTACAATCGATAATCGATAAAACTGCACAATCGCGCGTTTGCTTCAGGCAGGCAAACCAAGGGTGCCAAACGTAACCCTTAATCTTACCCAACTGCTAAAAGTTGTTTTTGTGGTGCAATCCTTCAAGCGTCGTGGTCTGTATCGAGTGTGGAGTAGAACGTTAGGGCTGCTAATGTACCTATTGGGTGAGTGCCTGGTGACGAGTGGAGTTTGAATATGCCTCGAGAGGTCAAAATTGCAGGGCGCTCTGTTTAGCTATTACTCATTCACTTGTTAATGCAATCGGCTCGCGGAGGAGTAGGTCTGAAGAGTACAAGTACTTATTGAACTTGACTGTTGTCTTTATCTATATTCGACTGTTATTACAGTGACTGATGGAGAGTAAAGAGCCTCTTTTTGATAAACAAGTATTTGATGAGTTTCAAAGGAGCTTTGTGCGTCTCAGAAGAATTGACCGAGAGACAAGACCGTAATTCCGTGGAGGCTGAAATACCTTCGGCCAAATCAGTTACACGGGTAATACGATGGTCGAGACGAATTGGTTTCATGGGCAGAATTTGGCATCAACTTAGGGCGATCCAATTAAATTGGATCGCACTCCAGTTGAAAGTTTCGTTAGACACCTTCGGCACTACTAGCTAGCTAGCGGTAGATACCGGTACCGTTGGTACCAACGGTAACCCTCCGCAGGGCGTTGCGACGGTGCTATCTACGTACGGGATCCGGAGCTCTGCGCCTGCGCCTTGCTTTGAGCAATCCCACGGGGTTTCCATGCACATCTTCGCGAGGCTGTGGATAGCCGAGGTCCCGACTTTCCTTAGGCCTCTCCTGGGTAAACGAAAGCACCCGTCAGCGCTGTTAGTCATATTTCTGCGTGCGGCTCATTCCGGGATACTCGTTTCGGGTCCTCGTCATCTCTGCACCCGCATTTACTTTCAGCATCGGTGTGCATGTTTTTGCAGGGACTGGCCAACGCGGAGTTTTTCATAATCACACTGGAACTACTCCCTATCCTCAGCACGGCTCTGTTGTTGCTATCCTTGGGGTATACCGCGTCCAGACAATACGCTACGACAGGCGGAACATAACAGCGTTCACTGCTCATTTTTTTCTCATCCACTGCTGGCGCAATCGATGCCGACGCACCGCGGGACATCAGCAAAGTAGAATACATGGAAAAAGTGAACTCTAGGGTCCTCAACATTGGCCTCGTAAATCGGAGTATGCCGCCCGTCGATTCCCTCGTATTGTATTGTGCGTAACGGAGCTAATCCGAGAAAGGATGACCGAAATTTACAGTATGTCTTCATTTCTCACATGATCGCTCTTCTGAACAACCGTCCCACATCCTTTTGGACCGAAGTGCGTTGTAAGTTCATCTTTCTTCTGCACCCAGAAAGTCGTTGCATCAGGTGTTCCATTCCAACATCTACCAAGGTTTTCGTAGTGCGAACGAACCACTCCTAGTGTCCATGCCACTGATGTCATGTCCCGTCCGTGATTGTTAATCAACACGGTGGATAGCAACGCTGCCACTGCTGTTGCAAGTACAATGGCTGTCGTCACCAGTGCTGACATGCTGAAAACGGTCACGTTGCGTGCTTCTCCCCGTAGCCGCACCTGCATTTGCTCAAACTGCCCTATGGTTTGACTTCCGTCTTCGTCGGAGTCAATTTCTCCTGAGTAGAAAAGCTCTGTCATTATGTCTACTGCATCGTAGTTCCGATAGACGCCATGGGGTACATAGTCCAGGTACGAGCTCAAAGCTCTCGCTATGTTCTTGAAGTCCAGCTTTGAGTTTAGGGCCGTTAGCGTCACACTGAACTCTCGCCGAGTCATACGAGTGTAGTTGAGCTCAGCACAGGTAGACGTACCGTAGTCTCTGTAACCAATCGAATAGTCGTTAGTGTCATTATCTTCCAGGTTGACAAGTCCCCCAATTTCGAGCTCAATTTCGTTTTCGCCTTTCTTTATTGCCGTCGACATTATCCTGCTACCCCAATTGTACTTTCCCAGAACCGTGTAGGTGTTCATCCCATACAAAGATCCCTCACAAGTATTTCTCACAAACCCCTCTCCTAAGCCATCTGGAATCCTCTCTTTCTTTGTGAATCTCTTTGTGTTCATATCCCACTCCCCAATGACTCTTCGATAGTCCCCAACGAATCTAACTCCAACGGTTGGCCTTGCATTGTCATCATCCAAGCAGATTGAATCATTGAAACCATAAGCTTGAGATATGTATCTCTCAAAGTTCTGAGGACTCGTGTATGCTACAGCGTATAGTTCGTACGTATTGCGACCGACTCGTCGAAAACATGATCTGCTCTCGCTACTGAGGCCCGGGATCATCTGAAGATGTTCAACTTTTGATATCGGAATTACATTCGGAAAGCCACCACCGTTTAAGATGAATCTTTTCTGAGGGTGGTACACCATTTCAGTTTCTCCATTTACTCCAAGTTCGAGCCAGAATATGATGATTACCAGTGCAATTTCCCCGATGAGCAGAAACTTTGTCCCAACCGCCCACGTTTTCAAAGATGTGAACGGATCAGAAAGAGTTGGTATTTGTTGCCCCACTTGAACTCCATGGCCTTTTGTCCTTGCTTTGCGGAATGTGTAGAAATTGAAAATCTTAGTTAGCGCTTTGTTCCAAATGGGGGCCACAAGGAGTACTACAGCGACCTCTAGAATAGCGTTGACGATTCCGCTTCTCACTGGAATGTTCATTTCACTGTTCTCTCATTCGAAAATGGTTTCAGTCGATTTGATGCCGGATGACGTTGGTGGGGTGGAAGCGGGCAAACTGTACAACAATCGGAAGTTCAACTTGTTCATCACATCTTACTCCCTGTGCTGCGTCGGAAAGATACATTCGTGTCAGAGAAAGAGAAACCAGACATCAGAGAACTAGTAACATATATGCTCTCCGTAACCATCAACCACGTGCATGGCATGCACTCCTGCCGGTAGAGATAGATTGTTAACCCAAGGTGGCTTGAATTGCGAAAGCAATCTGTATTCTTACACGTAGATCGTGTGTATCGTGTGAAGAAATGCAGTGCTATCGCCTTTCTTGCTTCTTTGGATTTGATATCCCTACTATCCCTATTGCGCACTAAGAGCAAGTCTACCAATGCTCTATGTTTTAGACACTTGTTTTGAAAATAACATTCAATTTAGCATCCCAAAGAATGTGCAAGTCTACCAGTCGAGTTTGATATGCTTGATTAAGAGTACGAGCCGTTTGCAATACACGAGGTTGATGGAGTCATTTTGACGCAAGATTTCAAGTTGTGAACAGATAGAGGTTGTAGCATAAAATGCTTTTCATTGGCGCGTAAATTTGTTACCCGCACGTTTTACCCGCCAGAAATCTGTTTGATATAAAACCAGTGCTCTGATAGGTCAATGAAGTCTTAAAACCCATTAAACTTTCAGATCACAGTGTCCACTTTTATTTCTATATTTTACTTGTATTGAAATGAAAAAATAAATCACAAGACGAATATGGCAACGAAAAATGGCAATAAGAACGCTGTTAGGGATGCAGAATCGTCTATGGCGCAATACTTTAAGATTATTTGGGGATACAACTCTCTGCTAGACTTTTTCTAAAGTTTGCATTGGGTGATTTTACAATTTTAAAAAAAAAGCCCTATTGCGCACTTAGGTGCGCAATAGAGACTAAAGGAAGGGTAGCGTACAGTGCGCGTCAAAAGAGTAAGACTATCTACTCAGAACCATAGGCATAGAGAAAACATCTCAAACCTGCATCAAATTGAAGCTCTTTAGAACCTTGGTTTAATAAAGCAAAAATTATATACAAATCAGAATTGCTTACTCTGAAATGTATAAAACGTACTACAGAGTAAGCCATATATATAGGACGAAAATATTCTGCTCACTTTTGCACCAAATTGGAACGATAGCAAACATTACAACGATCCAAACTGCTTCCCACCCACCTTTCTCATTCTCTCAGTTTTACAGAAGAGCTGAAGAAAAATTCCATCATGCCTAGTGGACGCTCTATTACCTAAAAAGAGAAAGGAGCAATTGTTGCTCTCAGCCAAGCCAACATGAAGCACAAAAGAGATTGTTGCAACCATCAAGCGCTCCAAAACTGTTGTAAGAAACTTTTCAAAGGCCTCAGGAACGTACAGTACCAAACAACAGAAGGTAAGGCCACAAAACCTCACTTCTGCGGATAAACGAACGCTATTTTGTGAAGCAAAGCAAACTGGTAAGAGTACTTTAGTGCTCAAAAAAATGTGGAACGCTCTGTATCAAACTCTACTATTCATCGTGCGTTGAAAGCAAATAACCGGTTTGTTCACAAGAAGCCAAAGCAAACTTTTTTCTAGCACCAGATTATAAAAAAGTTCGTGAGAAATAAGCTACAGAACACGTCACATGAAGCGCTACACAGTGGTGAAAAGTTATTTTTTTCGGACGAGAAGAAGTTTAACTTGGACGGTCCGGATGGCTATGCACCATACTGGCATGCCATTGGTTCAAAAGAGCGTTTGTTTTCTAAACGACAAAAAGGAGGAGATGGAATCATGGTTTGGGCCTGTTTTTCGTACTTTGGTAGAGTTCCTTCGGTTCTTATGAATGGAAATCAGGACTCTAAGAAGTATACGAAGCTACTCGAATATCATTTATTGGAATGGGCTGCTGTTACACACGGGTAATCGTGATTGTTTCAGCAATACAACTGTTCAATTCATGTTTCTAAGCACTCTAAGGACTGGTTTGCTTCAAAAAACATTTCCCTATTGGACTGGCCTAGTCTTGCGCCGGATATGAATTCAATTGAAAACTTATGGGCTATACTAGCGCTCCGTGTGTACTACAATGCTACAATGCACGCCAGTTTAGCTCCTTTGTGGAGCTAAAAGAAAAGTTTTTTACTGAGTGGAATAAGCTTAGTGATGAGGTACTGCAAGCTCATATCGACAGCATGCAGCGTCGCTGCATTGCTTTACTCACTGCCTAAGGTGCGAAAACAACTATTGACTGCGTCTTGTAGGCTAACATATGGAGCAATAACGTGGTCCTATACTCTTGATTGGTTAAAAGCAGTGTTTTATTGATTGTTAGCCTACTATAATGCTTTTAGTTCATTACGAGCACCATTTGCTTGCCTTAGAGTAGAGTTTAGAGGGAATGTGGAATTGGCGTGAGGATTATGACTGGTGTTTTGTCCATGGCCAGTCTTATATTTTTGACGCAGACTGTACGTATGTGATCATCCCACTACAGTATAGAATCGAATACTGAATGTTTCTTTTTGTCGCAGTTCTTATCTCTTACTGAACGATACTCTCGTCAAAAGAACTCACACAGAATGAGAAAGCAATTGTAGCAGCACTGTTCCAAGATTTTCTAGAATTTGACGGCTTCGCTGAAGAGAACAGACCACAGTAACATTGGAATCGTGGCAGGTATATATCCAAACAGATTCCCGTATGCTCAAAACACATCCTTATTCATAGTATTAACCTCCCGTCACAGGCGTTCCTGACACTGGTGCGGGACCAAACCTTATCCATGCGAACGCTCTTTCACCAAGATGGCAGTCAAAGGTGCTAACGAAACCGCATCTCAATATAATGGATGCGTCCCATAACCGTATGCGGACTTCGCGTTTTTATCCGAATCGGTAACCTAGGAGTGTGGGACTATTTCCTGGTCTCCACAAATCTAGCTACATCGTGCTTGTTAAAAACACCTTCATTGACAAGCACGTGGCAGCCTTATACCCACAGCTGAAACGAGTTGCTTTCCACCATTCCCGACCAGTTGCTCTACTTTTTGCAACCACAGGGTTTCAAACCAATAACGTTCACGAGTCTTTCCCAACAACGAACAACTCGATCTCCAGTAAGATACGATTAGCCCGCGCAGTTAGTATACCAGCTTTGACCCAAGTAGGAAGTACACGTAACCGCCAACGTTGGAGGACTTTCATTCCTCCAACTCAATCCGAAAACGGTCAAGGAACGCCTGATGCTCATGTCCCACTGCGTTATGGAAGTTATATTGAAGCGATCATTTCGAGTACTCGTCTCCGATCTCGGACATGCACCCATCCATCTGGTAAAGAACACCATCGTCGGACTGGCTATGCCCGCACCGATCGCCTCAATTGACCCGTTCCCATTCCTCAAGGACGAAGAAACTAAGGAGCGGGGAGACAATCTCTCCCAATCTGGTCAGGCGCAGAAGCGTGACACAAAGAAGCCCACTGATTGTAAGAATAAAGTCCGTATAGGAGAAGAATACGAAACCGAACAAGAAAGAATCACCGACTTTCTTGAACCGTTTGTGGACATGTGGGATGGACACGTGGGGTCCATCACAATTGCCGAGCTCCGCATACACCTGGAAGAGCATTCCAAACCAATCTTCTAGATTCCTTACCATGCCGGACGAAAACCACGTGAGCTAGATATGGAAAGGTTTACAAAACAACTCCGTGCGGTTTTAATAGAGCTGTCGTCCGCAGAATGGGCAAGTTCTGTCGTATTCGTGGCGAAGAAGGACGGCATTCTACGCTTCTGCGTTTATTACCGCCACCTCAACGCGATGACCGTATGGGATACTTACCCCATACCGAGAATGGATGAGTGCATCGAGTCTTTAGGTGATGCAGTGGTACTCACCACGTTGTATGCCATTAGAGGCTATTGGCAATGCAAATTTGATGAGGCTGACCGGGATAAAATAACTTTCACTTCTCACATGAGATGGTTTCGTTCTGTTACAAGGCTGTTCGGTCTCAAAAACGCACCTGCAACCTTTCATAGGGTGCTCGATATTGTCCTTTTACGGGTAAATTGGCAGTTCGCTCTAATCTATCTAGAAGGCGTCATTATATTCTCCCAACCGGTTTAAGAGCTCTTCGGACACATACAGACCGTATTGGAACTGCTACGCTCGGCCAAAAATACGCAACGGATGGAGTAGTGTTACTGTTTTCTTCAGGCAGTCGATTATCTTGGTCACATCATCCGCAAGGGGAAATCGCAAGTTTTCAGTAAAGCTTTCGACGCTTTGCGACGAGCAAAGCCCCCACAAAACAGACCAAGCGTTGGTCGTTTCTCAGCATTCGTAACGTCATATGCCGGTTTCTAAAGGACTTTGCGCGCATCGCTAGCCCGCTTACTCGAAAATGGAAAAGAAGTAGCCATTTGAGCTCAATACTCTCACCAAAATGGCTCCCAACTATACTAGCACGGGCCTTAAATGGTCATAGATACGTCCTGAACACGAAAGTTTGTTATAACCAAGTTAAATGTTGTCTCTTCCAGGAACAACCGGAGGGCGACCTTCGCCCAATCGAGTATTGGAGCGGTTTACTAACGAAGCCCCAGTGGGCCTACTCTACCACGGAGTGGGAATGCTTGGCCATCGTTTGGGTCATTATACCTCTCACCGTATTTGGAAGGCACTTGGTTCACATTCCGTACGGACCATCATGAGTTACGATGGATTCTGAACTTGGCAAATGCGTCCGGACGGTTAGCGATATAGAGACTCCGTCTTATGGAGTACGAACTCTACTTAGTCTACCGAGTGAGAGTCGAAGGCCTTGTGGCCGATGCGTTTTATATAGTCAGTACGGATGGGTAAGATACAAAACCACTGGGAGATGAAGTACCGTGAATAATGACGGACACTATGACCGAGACGGACAACCAATGTACCGAGGCTGCGGTATGTTTGGATGGTAAAGAGGAGCCAGTATTATTAGAGTGGCCAGCAGAAGGTCCGAACGGGATAGGCCTCCCAGCAGTACTTGAGGTCAATTAAAAGATGCCAGAAGCTGCCCTGATAGAGATAAAAGAGTTCCTCTAGGAACAGGAAAAGAACCCCGTTTGCAGGTCCGCATGGGCAAAAATTGGAGATGGGAGATGCCTGTTCAATATCAACCGAAAAGGGATATTGATACGGAAAGCTCAATTAGACGGAGCTCTCCAATGGTAGGTACTGGAAACTCTTCACTAGGGGTAATGTACTCGTCCCATTATCCACGGTTTGCCAGACACCCTGGCACAACGAAGTTACATTTAACGTTGCAACAGAACTGCTACTGCCCAGGAATGACCAATGACGTGTTTCAGACTGTACTGAATTCTCGCACTTCTGTCCCCACAAGACTGAGTCATGAAGACCATCATGACCTACTGAAGCTCTTCCCCTCAGCCTGCCCGCTGGAATTAATTGTCATGGACATTCTCGGTCCATTTATCAAGTCTGCAAAAGTACACCAATCTATTCTGGTCGTTACCGATCCATTGACCAAATTCTGTCGTTCGGTCCCCATGACGTCTACTACGGCGGTAACCGTAGCCCAGGCCTTTCTGGAGAGCTGGGTTTATCCGTAAGTAATACCGTTGTATTCTTTGACCGATAAAGGGAGCTGATTCGTCTCGGTGTTTTTCGAGGCGAGTTGCAGCATGCTAGGCATTAACCACCTGACCGCTATGGCCTATCACACGCAAACCAACGGGCAGGCCGACCGATTCAATAAGACACTCGTGGAAGGTCTCCGTCACTATGTGGCGGAGCACCAGAACAAATGACACGAATAAGTGGAGCTGTTGACATATGCATGTAGCCAGCAGGTAACCAAACGACGGGCAGAAAACCATTCTATTTGGTACTTTCACGACACCGGCCGAAACTGTAAGTCAAGAAATCGACGGCTATCTCAGAACATGAACAGGAACACGCCTCCACAGCACAGGTAAAACAGTACACCATAGGTCGACTTCGGGACTTCCTATCATACGCTCGGACGATAACCACCCAGACCCTGCGCCAGCAGAAGAAAATCTTTGACAAAATCGTACGGGCTTTTGAAGAGCAATGAACTCAGAAAGGGATTCTTGGTACTTAGTCGAATGTGTCGGTAATGTAGTCATTGCATGAACTACGACCACTAATAGCGGATTTCAAACGTGGGACACCGAAGAGTCAGTTGGCGGTTGGCCACAGTAGTGGGCATGAACCACAAAAGTGCAGTAATTTAGTTAATTCCATTTATTATTTTTACACCCATTTCTGGGATAATTAGTAACTAGTGCGCCGGTGAGTTGCCGTCGCACCAGTAAACCTTCCCCGAACAAGGGCCCCCAATCTGGGGAATTGGCTCTAGACCTCACCGTCTTTGCGTGTTCTCTACTCCTCCTTGGAGGGAAGCACCGTCGCATACGGAAAGTCTAACCCCCTTGCCTATCTAAACGACCCGAGTATTTGGGTTGTTATTTCTACTGTCTTGTGGTTCGCCTTGTATAAGGTTTATTTACCGGCACCGCCGTCAGTCTTCGTCATGACACTCGTGACTCAGCTCCCCCTTTCTTTTCCCTTTATAGAGTGGCTTTCCCGCTACCTACGGCTCGTGTTCGTGCGTACCACTAACGTGGAGACCTCACCTCTCTACAGGAAGACCACCTCCACACCGCTGTTCCGGATACCTGATTATTGTCTCAACCTCCCTGCGCACATCGCGACGGGTGGCCTCGGCTATACAATCCGACATAGTCGTGCCACTCCTGGAAGGGCTGTACCCAACTGGGCTCACCTCTAACGAGTAAAGATCCCGAACATCTTTCGGTGCACTCCTGCTTGCGGGTATTGCACTACAAAGTGGTCTCCCGACCTAGAATCGGTTTTGTGTTTGGTTCCCTCTTTCGAGGTTTTGTTTGTTTTGTTTGTTTTTCGGAAGTTACGTTGTTTTCTCGTCGTAGCGGTCGGCCCTCATGTCAAGGGTGCCCTCCTGTGTGGAGCCTGCGTCTACTCGCAGCCACTCCCACAATGGTGGAGATAACCCTGAAGTTCGGTTCGTTTCTCGGATACCGACTCGGGCTGAATCCAGCCATGCTGGGGGTGCCTCGGGTAGGACTTCAAACCCACTGCGGGAACCCCGGTACACCACGTCGACCCCGCTATCAAATGCCATGGACGGTGCTCATCCGGCTCCAGCCGTGGTGGCTGCCGCACCTGAAACCCGTGTGACGGGCAGTAACACCCCCCAGGGGGATTCCCTGGAATCTCAGGTTCACTCTTTGTGGACCGCCCACAGCGCCATTGTGGGGGAATTACAAACCCTCCGTGAGCTGGTGATGGACACCCCTACAAAGGTGGTCGCAAAACATCTCCGTATCTTACGATCCGATGTCAACTCTATGTTAGAGAGTTTGGGGCAGCGTGCCACCTTCATAGAAGAAGTTGACTCTCGATTCGATACAGTTCGTGCACATTTGGAGAAGTGAGAGCAGTTTATTGTAATGGATAAACCGTACCAGGATCATCTGGCACCAGCTGCGTCACACCACGACCAGCATGTTGGAAGAAAGAAGTGCCACTATAAGCGGGAACACAAACGAGATCACTCGGATTCTGATTCTACGACATCATCGGATTCATCCCGAAACGGGTCAGATGGTTCTAGTTCCTCGAACTCCGATTTTGAGGACGAGAAACGAGGCCGTTCCTCCCTCTCGGAGCGGTCATTTGCCACCCAAGGTGTGATTCAGACCCGCAGGAATCGGCGAAGACACCCTGGCCTCAGGGAATTAAAACCGTCGAACCCATTGTATCGGAAACTATTGTCATACCAGTACTACCGGCTCGAAGATTCCTGTTTAGGACGTACACCAGCACGGGGAACGTGAAACAGTGCATAATACGTATGCAATTCTCACTGCATAACCAGTATTCTACTGAGGAAGACCCAATTATGGTGTTGGACTTTCTGTCCCGCTTTGTAGCGGAAGCCGATATCCTCGGAATGAATGAGGGACAAGCCTATTTTGCATTACCGTATTTTTTACAGGGAATGGCAGAGGACCAGTACATCTCTGTCAGAGGATCATCCCGTGCCTCAGAGGGAAAAGTAATCTGCTGGCCAGAGGCCGTGCAATATTTATTGCGCTTTTATGCCACCAATACCGCCATTCAGGGTGCAATCCTCCATTGCGAGATACCTTTCAGCGCTCAGGCAAGACTGAATTCGATTACTTGGTGCGCCTTAAGAAAGCCTTCGACCGTTTTCGGAATGTATACCCCACGGGGGAACGTTGTACCATGTTCATCGATGGCCTTGACCCAGCAATCCGGAGTCTTGTCACTCGATAACGCTAGGAAAAGCGAAGAATCAACGATCTCGAGCTTGTTCAACACGCCCGAGCGGAAGGGGAAGCACTTCGTGCAAGAACTCCGAATCATCTTTCTAAGCCCGCCAAAGCGTTATTGCCGGAGAGTGATTCCTCATCGCCCTCGCTTTTAGCGGATAGAACCCCCCAACAGGGATTCGACACCACGAATTTAACGTAGAGATATGTTTTGTCTATACCAACCACGGACTTAACGTCAACGACGGAGGAAATGTTTGAAACGGCACAAGACAACCCCCTATTGTATGTGGAGAAAAATCGCGTTCAGCCACCACTAGTCCCGTTTATGAACGTTCAATCCCGTTATCAACGGCCTGGATGGAATGCCACCAGTCCTGCGGTACGCTTCTCCGATGCTCGGGACATTAGCCGTCAGGTCGCCGTGTGGGCTCTGATTTGCCACCTTTGCTACACCCATGGACATACATCCCCTCAGTCTCTTTGCTCACTGAAGCATATGGCCAAGGTGGTGGCACATTATGCGGCCCTCACTGTAGACGAGAAACGTTCCGTGTCGACGGCTTCATAGCCCTGGGGTGAAACGGATTTCTCGCATGTCTTGCCACATATCCCGCGTGCGTGGCTAGCTTCAACCAACCCGATTCGGGAAGTCGCGCAAACGTCCGACGCAACCACCGCTTATGCCGATAAGAATCTCGGCCCCCGGAATCAAGCTCTCGTGATTGAGGATCCTGGATTACGGCCTACGGCAGGAACCTCTCAGAAAAACTAACTGAGGGAGTCTCCCCTTTGGGATAGGCGTCTTCAGAGATGAGGCTGTTGACGCCCGAGCCGTCGCCACCTCGCTCCCTGGTGAAAATCCTTTCAAGGAAAGACACCACAGACACGGACTCTGCAAACCTTTCTGTGTTGCATCGCCCATGGATACGGAGTAAAAATCCCCAGATCCCGGACAGAGTCTTGGTCATGGCCAAGCGCAACTATACGTTTTATGCTAACCTTGGACCTGACACCCATTTTATGGTGAGATCCCTACCAACCCTGGACACAGGTGAAGGCCCCAACGTCATCTTGGAGTCATTGCTACCTCCACAGGTGCAATCCCGTATCCGTTCCGAAACGGTTCCCGACGTCGCAGATGCGAAAAACAATCCGTTAAAAAAGGTGAATACCGTCAACTCAGTTGTGCGGTTGGGCACCACCGTGGTGAAACTCGACTTTATTGTTTGTCAGTCATTAGCCCCTTCATTCATACTGGGATGTGTTTACTGCGAAAGATTTGTCGACGCAATCAGGTCCCGCATTAGGCTTGTGGAACTCGACGACGGATCGTCAGTCCCGATCGTCCTTCGCCCACTGAAGCGTGCGTCGCAGAAACAAATCCCACTTCCTGCTGCACAGGAACCATCGCCCGCGTCTTGCGAGTCCGTCAAACGTCTAGTCTTGGCCTCGGTTTCTATATGCCCTGAGTCCCAAGTCTGATTGAAAGTCAATTGCCGTCAACAAAGTCCTTGGTTTATTCAATCTCTGCCCTCGTTATACGAGAAATACCAGCTCGCGCTGGCGAGCAGAATTTTTCACGTTACCGCGGGTGCTACTTTCCATATACCAGTTTTCAATCTTGTCCAACGCTCCTAGTATCTGGTAAAGAACCAAGTACTTGGAAGCGTCACTCCACACCCCGTTGTGATGTTCCTAACGAAGATGACGACTGCTGACAATCTCGAAATCGCCGCCTCTTCTGGGGAAGCTATTCCCACCACCCACGATCTATCGTCAAAGGAGGGGAAGGAAACCATTTTTTGAACGTCGAAAACTCCAAATAACTCGGAACAGACGGCCACACCTGTACAACAGGACAATGCTACAGCAATTTCTAACCGAGTGAAGCCCATAAAGGCACTCCGAGGTATAGACCTCGGACATGTGCCGGAGTCACACCGCGACAAACTCAGTGCAATGCTAGGAGAGTTTACCACGATGTGGGATGGCTGTCTTGGCGAGATTAAGGCTACGGAACACCAGATAGATTTGTTACAGGGTTCAAGTCTGATGGCACAACCCCTTTACAGAGCAGGACCGAAGTCGCTGGAAGAGGAGCAGTCCCAATTCGACAAGATGCTCCGAGCAGGTGTGATAGAGCCTGTTCAATTACCCTGGGCATCCACAGTTGTACTGGCTTTAAGGACTGACGGAACCTGAAGGTTCTGTGTCGACTACCGCCGGCTCAATGCCGTGACCGTTCGGGTCAGATATCCCATCCCTCGTATGGACGAGTGCATCGACTCCCTTGGAAACGCTACCGTGTTCACGTCTTTGCACCACAATTGGGATTATTTGCCGGTCCTTCTAAGATAAGAGGATCGCGACAAGACCGCATTCAACTGCCATGCAGGATCGTACCGCTTCAAACGGACGCCGTTAAGGTTGACCAACGCTCCCACTATCTTTCAGCGTGGAATAGATATTCTACTGAACCGCTTCCAGTGGCGGAGCTGCCTGGTCTACCTGGATGATATTATCAACTTCTCCAATAATTTGGACGACCAGCTCACCCATTTCAGGGACGTTCTGACCATGCTCCGCGATGTAGAAAGTACCTTCAAGTTGAGGAAGTGCGAGTTTTCCACAGATAATGTCAAGTGTCTGGGACATATCATCCGTCCGGCACGGTTAATGATCTAGAAGGCTCGAGTCAATTCCTTTGTTGAGGCTAAGGAACCCCGCACCCAAACGGAACTCCGCACCTTCACGGGGCTGGTCAACGTCTACCGACGGTTTATCTCGAACGTTTTGGATATCACGGCCTCTTTGAGCCCGTTCTTACGCAATGGAAATCTCCCACAATTGGGACCATTCACGTTCAAGCAATCGGAAGCGTGTAACTCCTTAAAGGAGGCTTTCACGTCAGCGCCGATCTTATCTTTACCCAAACTGATACTCCCATATTCCATGGACACGGACTCGAGCGACTACCAAGTTGGTTGTGCTCTCTCCCGAACCACCCCAGAGGGAGACCGAAGGCCAGTTGGTTATTGGTCACGCTCGCTCAATGTCCACGAGCGGAATTACTGTGTGTCAGACAAAGAGTATCTCGCCGTCGTATGGGCGCTTTCCCCCCTACTCCCATATCTTATGGGAGTTTATTTTACCGTATAAAAGGATCATTCTTCGTCGAGGTAGTTAATGAACACATCCGATTCCTAGGGCCACCTTATGCGCTGGAGACTCTGCCTTGCAGAATATTACTTCCAAGTCATATACAAAATGGTTGCGCTCAACACCCATGCCGACGCTTTGACCCGTTTACCGACAAATATGGAAGCACTCCCAACCGAGGATGACGACATTCCATGCTTCATGGCTGAAGAACCGGATGACCCGGAGTGGAAGTTTTAGGAATAGCGAGAAGACTGGGATAAACGTGCTGACTTTGACCACTTATTCGCATCCTGCAAGACCCCTGAGAACCCCTTACCGAGAAGTTTTGTAGCGGTTTCACTGGAAGAATCCATCCGAGAACATTTCGGTGATCCCTTGTGTATGAGGATTCGTGCTCGTTTGCACGGTCGTGAAAACTTCTCTTTCGAGGTGAACGATAAAGGCTACCTCGTTTGGTTGGTCGAAGCTCGACAACAGATTGTGGTAACCCATCCCCTGCAGCCACGGGTGTTACATCTCTGGCGCTATGCAAAGCTCGCTGGCCATGTAGTTGGGAGGAAGCTCTACCTCACCGTGCGAAGGGCTTTTTGCTGGCCTGCAATGGCGGTTGATTGCTACAAAACTGTGCAGTTCTGTACCAAATGCTCGAAGAGCCGGTGAATTTCCACAGAAATGCCAAGAAATGAAGTTATTCCCTGCTATGTCACCACTCGAGTTTATTTCACTCGATATTCTCGGACCCCTCATCACTTAAAAGAGAGGCAACAAGTTCTTGCTTGTGATCACCGATCTATTTTCAAAGCTTGTTCGGACTGTCCCTCTTCGGAGGATAACCGCTTTCATGGTCGCCCAGGCTCTGGTAACGCACTGGATATTTGTCTACCGTCCTCCTGTGGAGGTGCTCTTCGATAATGGACGGCAGTTTGCGTCCAAGTTCCAGGATTTTTTTCGCATCCTGAACGTGAAGAAATTGTTCACGACCATCTACCATCCCCAGTTTAATGGGCAAGTCGAACGGTTCAACCGGACCTTGTTGGTTTCTCTCTCTTCCTACGTCGCTGATCACCCCAAACCTTGGTATTTGTATACAGATGCTTAAACATTTGCATACAATACGAAAGTTCACTGGACTACCAGAATATCACTGTTCAAAATGGTTCTATCTCATTCACTCCCGCCTGTGGCGTTAGAATCCCAAGCCACCTTGGACAAATTCGCATCATTGGGTTGCTCAACCAGGAATGAAACAATGGCTCACAAAACTGGTCCCCATAGCGCGGAAGTCTACGGAACGCGCACAAGCCACGTGGAAGAGGGATTTCGACGCTCGTTTACGAGATAATGCTCCCCCCATACGGCTAATACCATCGTCTTTATACGTAAGGAATATTATAACCGGAACGGGAGAGGCGTCACAAGCTTTCGCCTGTGCCGGATGGACCATTTAAAGTGGTATCCATTAACTCCGACACTGTCGTAGTAGAAATGGTCAAGGCATACGAGCTGATTTCCCATGATCGTGTTGTACCTGCCCCTCCTACCTCGTCTGAGGTCTTCCTTGACACAGGGAAACCCGTCTCTACGTACCCAACAACGCCGAAAACCCCCGGACTAAATAGACCGACTACTCTACAACAACCTACTCGGGACCTCTCAGATTTACCGACTTTGTCGGGACCCCTGACTCGTCCGGATCGTTCGGGCCCAAACGGACCTTTCTCTACTCCTAGCACTACCGCCCCTTCGGCGCGCATTTACGCCCGCCATGCGGGATATCCTACTACTCCTCCCCTTGCTCTGTCTAAGGAGGGAGGAGACCTAATGCCACGCTGGAAATTTATTACCGTCGCAATGGGATTTGAGCCGGGGAACATGCAAAGTCGATAAAGCCTCGCACTCCTCCACACAGGGTTCCAGAACGATGCAGTTACACCGTTTGATACGGGTCAGTGGACGGCCATCGCAGTCTGTACTCCTGATCAAGTGCGATTCGCTGAATCAGGATAGCGATATCGTTTCGCAGCTCCGTCACCAGGGTGGAGTCGAAGAACTGCCGTCGACAGAATTTTCCGCCAAAACAGATTTCTGAGCACCATCGACACCACTGGTATTGGGCAACACACGCCTTGGAAAATCAGCAAGTCTGGAAAGTGAAGAGACTCTCTCGAGGGATGAAAGCAGGAATGCACCTCTTGCAACTCAAGTCCCGGGCTCTACAGCCCCGGACTTGCGAACCGTTCATAACGGGAATATTGTCCGACCTTCGGAGATCGAATTGCTGAAGTCTCCATGCAATCGTGTTAATATAGCGGGCGTCTCGGAAAAATCCGGCATCGTCGCCAGGTTTAAACCGGTCGTCCTGGATGATGCATCTCTTGAGGAAAACATCACACCTGTACTAGAGGCAAAGTTCCCAGACAGGGCGTCCAAGGTGCCAGCTGTACACGCCCCATTATAGAATTTGATGCAACACACCGGTGCACCGGAAGTAACTGCCGGATACCAGGTGCCAATACAGCAGTTCATGGCGCAGCCGGACAGTGTAAGGCCCATGCCAAGGGAGGTGGAAGGCAAGAAGGTGGTTCAGAACCACATGTAGTGGGAGTTACGTGAACGCGTGGAGATTGCGCGCCCCGCACCAATCACCACGAGACACGCAAATCTCTACCAGGTAATGACCTCCACAACCCTGCGAAAGCGGCAAGATGCCCGCAAGCTGGCGGTTCGACCAAAATACCGTCAACATGGGACGGAAGATCCCCGCAAACTAGCGGTACGACATAATTACTGCGGAACGTTGCAACCGTTATACGAAGAAACGTTATTGAGGAATTTTATTTCGCACTCTGCGCCCCACCTCCCTACCGAAGCCAGCACGCTGAATCCTAACGTACCTTTGGGGGAAGATATACCGTGACAGGGGCAACCCCTGACAAGCGAGGCTACCATAATACGGCAAGGCCAGCAGGTATACAAGAAGAGATTTTGTAATTGACAAAATCTTCGAGGATACCTGGAATAGAGAAAGTATTCTAAGATGCTGCGTTGGTTGGTACTGATATTACCCAAGCTGGGACACCATGAAACACATCGAAAACCTCCCCCGTTCGAAGGTGATCCAATATCACCGCAGCGTGGGTACCGCAAATCCAGCTATGCTGTGCAACGCCCAAGTGGGATAGAAACGCCACAAAGCCGGGGAAGGTGGGAAAGAGGATTACACCCTCTTTTGTATGGACTCCGTCAACGACGGGAATTAAGGAGAGAGCGCTTTTCTAAACGGGAAAGTTTACTCAGGAGCCTCGTGCTCCTGTGTGATCCTAAGCTACATTACTGGCTAAGCAAGGGAAAGAGACCAAGATACCAGGTTAGAGATTCAACCCCTCCCCATCCTTCAGGGCATGACCACCCGGGAGGTAGTAAGCCAATGCATCCCCCATCGCAGTGACGTCACTCGAAACCTCGTTAGCGCCTAAACCCGCTCCGCGGAAGAGGCAGGTAACGACATCCCTTTCATTTACTGCGCCCTCGCTGTAGAGTAAAGGCCCGGCTCTCGCCATTGGAGGACTGGGAACCGGTGAAACCTTCTCAGGGGATTCGTCTACTAACATGTACTTCTATGTCCTCCGGCTCTTCGGGTTCTTTATTGACCATTGGGTCATTCCCGCTAAACGCACGGTAGTAATCTTCGGAATCGATGTACTTAATCCGGTGGTAGTCCAGCACGTACTGCGGTGCGTGGTGGAGTTCCCTCGTCTTCTCAGAGGAAATCTGCCAGGGCGGTGTTTCTACCAAGACCTGTACCACCGGTACCGCCACAGCCAGCTTCAAGACGACCGCTCTGTCTCAGCTGGACCTCACTCTAGTCCATAATGTGGATCAAACAAAGTAGTTCAAGTATTTCGTCATTATCGGCAATACCGCCAAGCGGGACACTGAGGTAAAGATTGGGAATAGCAGCCCGCACACACGGTTGGATGAACCACAGTCGATACTGGTCACAAACCTCAGCGAAGATGTACACCGCAGTGCGGGAAGCCCACTCGGTTACAGCTACCGACCAAAGCCCCGAACGGGGATCCTGAATCAAAAAGGAATCGAGTTACGTTAGTGCTGGCAAGAACTCAACGTAGCAGCCCCGGAAGGCCTCATGGAGCCTTCGTCACTTGGGGAGTGCGTCGTACCGACCCTGTAAGGGAGGAAGAGCAATCCGCTCAATCTTCACGTTTTGATATGGGACAAAGTACCCGAATCGGGACCGCCGTCAATGTTCATAACAGATGACGAATTTTTAGATGAAGTTGGGCCAGGACCGCTTGGGAATGTACCAGTACTTCAGCCCGAAAGATTGGTCGTTCTCAACACAGGGCATCTTGGCGCGCAGCGGGAAAGTTCCACCACGCGAGGGTTTCGAGGCTGGCCAGGCGTTCTCCATAAACGGTTTAAACGTGTGTGTGAAATAGACTAACGTCGACGCTAAAGCCAGTAGGCACCGGGAATTTGAAAGGTGCCCGGTTCTGCCATTGATATGCAATCTGCACCAGCGCTGCATGAGCCACAGTCGTGGATTCTTCTGAGTTTCTTCGGATATGGTGTACCGGGATGGTGATTCGATGCCGCCAGTCCCACGAAGAGGTGACGGGTCTGGGTAGATCCCTGGGCAGGGCACGGAAACCATCGGCGTAGGCCGTATCCAAATCCTCGTCGAGGGCAGCGATGGGATGGAACCACGGCGCAAGCCGGAGCCAAGAGGCGTGAATCCGATTCATTGCGTCTAACCGTACGATGGCATTATAACGACGCCGGGATCAGTACCGGAGGAGCCACCACTGGAGAAAATTGGAACCCATGCTGGGACGCTGCGCCAGTATTGGCCGGCTGTACCAGAGCCCGCCTCCCTTGTGGCAAGGGTACCGACTGGAAACCGGTTGTGAAGTTCCCAACTGGAGTCTGTCTTGAGGGCTGGGTGTTATTGTTGTTCATATTTCCCTTCGAAAGAGGGTGATCTGACTGAGTTGAGTACGAAGAAGAGAAGCTTGCACTTGCGGGAGGTTGGTTCGATGCTTTTGTGGGAGGTTGTTTCTATGAGGCAGAGGTTTGAACGGGTGACCCGGAGAGGTTTAGACTTTTATCACCAATTTTCCACTGGGGTTCTCCGGCGCTCGCGGTTGCTTTCCCGACTAAGGAGAGGGTTAATATTGTAGTGCAATGCCCGGAATCAGGAGTGCACCGAAAGAAATTCCAGATCTTTCCTCGTTAGAAGTGAGCCTAGTTGTGTAAAGCCCTCCCACAAGTGTCACGAATATGTCGGGTTGTATGGCCGAAGCCACACGTTGCAACTTGCGCAGGGAGGTTGAGACAAGAATCAGCTATCCACAACAGCAGTGTGTGAGGGTGGTCGTCCTCTAGAGAGGTGAGGTCTCCACGTTAGTGGCACGAGCGAGCACGAGCCGGGTAACGGGAAAGCCACGCGGTAATGGGAAAAGAAAGGGGGAGCTGAGTCACGAGTGTCGTGAAGAGTACTGACGGCAGTGCCAGTGAACAAACCTTACACAAGGCGAACACCAAGAAAGTTGGAATAACCATCCGAATACTCGGGTCCTTTACATAGTCAAGGGGGTTAGACTTTCCGTATGCGACGGTGCTTCCCTCCAAGGAGGAGTAGAGAACACGAAAAGGCGGTGAGGTCTAGAGCCGCTTCCCCAGGTTTGGGTCCCTTGTTTAGGGAACGTTTACTGGTGCGACGGGAACTCGCCGGCGCACTAAGCACTAACCATCAGAAATGGGTGTAACAATAAAAAATAGAATTAAATAAATTACTGCCCTTTGGTGGTTCATACCCAGTACTGTAACCAACCGCCAATTGACTCTTTGGTGTCCCACGTGTCAAATCTACTATTAGTGGTCGTAGTTCATGCAATGACTACATTACCGAAACATTTGGGAAATCAACAAAGTACGAAGAATCCCTCCCTGAGGGCATTGCACTTCAGTTTTCGCCAAGCTAAGCCCAGGAGACTAAGTCTATGCCGACCGACCGGAATGGATGTTGACAGGTCCTAATGAGCACGTTAAAGAATATAACCGCAAATACCGAAAACGTCTTCCGAAAACCAAAATTCCATTCCGGATTGTAACCGCTAAGGACGATGCCGTCCTCATAAACGAGAACCGGAAAGAAAACTGCGTCAGCATCGATCAAGTTACCCGGGCACCACGACAGGCCATTCGAACGACCTCTAAAACTGACCTAACAACCAAAAGGCCACGTCACGGTTTACCACCACACTTTATATCGATCCGAACGGATCCTTTGCGTCCAAACCCGTCACTTAAGCAGCAATAGAGCCAACGCTACAACGCCATGCGTTCGAACGAATCGTTGGTCACCTTGAAACACCGGTCGTAATACGGTACCGTGTCCAATGGTTCGGATGGCAGTCAGACTAGGACATCTTTGAACCAACCGCTCATATCCCTCATCACTTCATTGCCCGCTACTACAGTCGCACGAAGCGGAGGCGTCTGGCAATGTTGACATAATTGACAAAACCGGACGTTGTTTACTGTGGAGGGGGGAGAACGATGGTGGAGATGCTTTTAGAAGAGCTACCAGGTAGTGGACTGTTCCGACCTGCCACCAGCAACGAAAATCATGGGTCGATTTTCAATCCTGACGGACGGACCTCTCTTTCTGTCAGTATATGATTGGTTCCTTCTATAATACATTGTGCGGACTGTCAAATTGAGATGAAGTTTCGCCCGATATGGTAAATTCAACCAGTGAAGAAGAAGAACCAACAGACAGCGCTGATTCTATTCACTTCCCGCCTGAGCGGACGTCAATACGGCGCTTGTTTTCTCTTTATTGGTCTCAATTGCCCGCAACGGACATTCCAGCTAGGTACACTGTAGAAGGAGAGGAAGCAGTTCCTGCCCTGCCATCAATCTCAGTCAAAGTCTAAGTTGAACTTTGCCAGAACGTGGTAATTGGTCTTGAGTGTCAATTTAAGAACTTTCATACCGAGCGGGTGACATGCAACCGAATACCGGAAACTGCAGTGATGCACTCAATTTAACCTCCTTCTCTGCGCCGTTTTGGACGGTTGACAATAAGGTGCAACATAGCCCGCACGGATTAGTACCTGAAGAAAGGTAAGTTCCTGTGCTGTTTTTTGACGGACCAGAATCTAACTTGCTGGGTCAAACTAACAAGTTGACTCAGGGTTGACCTTATGGTTTTGTACGTTCAGTTATGTAGACCTGCGTGTGTCATACCCAGGCCTCTTGCAAATCGGATCGCTTACAGAAAATCCGAATTTGCCCGAGTTATAGAGCTCTGTTGATCCGAATTAAGCCGATCGCTTTCAGTAGATCTTTGAGCCCCTCTGGCCATATCAATCACTGTTTTCGCGCCAAACACGAAACCAAAACAATTCAACGCAGTACAAAAGAAATCCTGAACATCCTTTTGGTGGTTTCTTCTTCTTCTCTCTAGCCTTCCACCGCGTTCTGTCCGATCATTTCGCCCGTCACACTCTCATAGACAGAAATGGCGATCAAGGAAGTTATGGCCAAACCTTGCCGATGGCGCTGAATATCTTTTACTGATTGCCACTGCGTTCGATTTGGAGTGCAGCCTACCTCCCACCACAATACCTCTGGAGCAGTTATTGCGGTGATTTGTAGATTCTGCGTAACCTTTGGTCGCCAGAAAAGTAGTAGGAATCATCGTGCTCCTGTTCAGTACAACAAAAGTTTTCGCGCACCCTTTCGCACGGACAACTATCTATCACATCTTAAGAGCCAGCAAATTCAAAAATGGACCGAATATGAAGTTCTTGAAACTTCGGAAAAAACGACATTCTTTGACTTTGAATTGCCGTACGTCGAAAAAATAACGTCTCATTTCGGCAGTGATGATAAAATGAGCTTTACGATTGGTAAGGATATTGTGAAGAGCATTTTAATTGGATTTTCCATTGGAAAGGAAGAAAATCGGCAACTAATTGAAAGGAACTGTCTCTTTAAATTTGATATGGAAAACGATCACTATGTTGTGATTATCAAGAAAAGAAGTTTTTTTCGCATGAGTATCGGAAATTTGTCCTTAGTTCTGTCTTTCAGGCAAGCGTACAGGTCGGCAAGAGTAACGAAAAATGTATAGGGTCTTGGAGCGCTTTCAGGTTTGACTGAGAAAATGGTTTCGCAGTATATAAAGGCGTTAGTGGCTGTGAAGCTACAGCATATTTCTCAAATACTATGTGACAAAGACGGCTGGGCGTTTTCTATATCATTTGATGCTGCAAAAAATCATGGAAACTCCTACATTGACGTCCGAGCTCGGGTGTGTCTATCAAAATAAATTGGAAAACATACACGTCCTCGTCATTCCATTTTATGATTCACATACCAGTGAGGCTATGTTTTCCGTAGTCCGTTCTATGTTAGAGTCCTTGATGGGTGGAAAATGGTTTATGAAGTTGATCTCAGTTGCAACAGATGGTGCTGCTAATATGGTTGGCAAGTACCAAGGGGCAATTACACGCTTTAGTTCTTGGCACTAGGGGGTTCTACCGAATTTGGTGTGCTGTGCATTAATTGGATCTTGTCATACAAGATGTAGTCTCTGGTTCTCTACGTGAGCAATTTTACTCGACACTGAGGCGGATGATTGCCTTTCTAAGACGCCAAACTAATCTGTGAAATGAGATGAGAACTACGTGCCCGCTTGTCGCGTCGACGCATTGGCTTTCGCTTGAAATGTTCTCCATTGGCTGTCAAAGCACAAAACTACTGTTGTGCAATATATAAGTACAATGAGAACGTCACCAATTGTCTTTCCTACTCGAAAGTGGTGGGTACTTTTGTCTGCACTGTCGCGCCTTATAAATGGCGTGGATGTGTGCTGTAAATCTATACAGGGGAAAGACAATTTAATATGCGAGCAAAACAGTCATCTTGCAACATTAGTGGAAGAGATCAGAAGCATGGGAGGAATATTGGATCCTTTATCTGCGATTCAAATGCTTCCGGCCGTCACAGAGGTTGATGTTGTCACTCAAAGCTCAAAGTTAATCATGGAAGGGTTATTTGTTCCTAATTTCATTATGGATATCAGTTCGCAGACGATGGAAGACTTCATGGCTCTTCCCGATTGCGAACAGCGAGGTATCTTCGTCACTCTAGGAGGTCTGTTCCTTTGCTCCTTCGAAAAGATATCCAGGTTGACTGCAGATTGTAATCCCTACAATGCCCCATCCGAATACCGCGTCCCGCTGATCCTTCCCCAGGAGCTTGCCTGCTTACGCCCTATGGATTTCTATCATATCGTAAATGCGCAAAAAGAATGACTCTATTTTTCTCTAACGCCACAGGAAATTGTGGACAGAGAACATTGTTTCGCCGAGTTCAAGGATACTCTCCGCCGAGATTCAGCGGTTTCGCAACATTTGGAGCATGTTAAAGATTCCTTTAAGTGTAAAAACGTCTTCAGTTAGTCATGGAAGAATTTCTTGCCCTTCTTCACAAAGTTGCAAGATTTCTGCGCTGAGCTCGCGACGGTGTTCTCCGGAACCTCTACTGTGGAAAGCGATTTCTCAATCTTACACTGGGAGAAAGATGACGATGGTCAGAATCTCACAGACTTGGCTTTTGAAGAGGTGCTGGAGTCCAAGCAATACGACATGCTGAAGACGGTAGTCCGGGCGTAAAGTAACGTACGTTTTCTGCTTTAGATGAGGAGTGCAAACAAAACTAGTAAGCCTGCCTCTGCAGAAGCCTTACCGCATGCTGAGATGGTGGCGGCAGCCTGATACAAGACAGGGGTCAGTGAGACTGCCCATTTATGATGTCGGTTTCCATCTTGCCTGAAACGTAGGCTTTGAGCAAAGGTACGGCATTGGAGGCGGTAGCATATTCGAAAGAGCTTTGCAATGTTTTGAGCTTGAGTTTCTCCTCTAAAAATTGAATGCCACAAAGCTGCGCAGGTATCCAAAGAGGATTGGTGTCGTTCAGTGTGCCTCAACAGGCGGCCGGCCAGAAAAAGCAGAGGATTTTCAAAGTAGGGCTGAGATGCGTAACACGTGCAACCGGGGGAGCGAGAGTAGCAGGCAGACTTGCAGAGGTAGAGTGGTGGCTGGCAGAGCACACGGGGTATGTTGGGGACCGTAAGAAATAGGAGGGCCAAAGATTGGCGAGCGAAGGTGTGGAAGACAGGCAGCAACAGAGCACGGATAGCCAACCAGCCGGCTAGCTGTAGAGAAGAGCGCAAAGCCCTTGTGAGGTAAAAGTTTGAAGGTCCATGTGAGTCGTCGGTAGTTATTTTTGCAAAGGCTGGACGGTGGTGTGAAGAACAGAAACCAGGTGGAGGTACCAACAGCGCGAATGTGTTTTTCGCACTCCCAATGGGGATGTACAGCCCATGCAGTGGCCGGTACAGCACAAAATACCGTGCAGGGCCCATGAGAGATGCGAGGACCAAGCCAAGGAGGATAAAGCTACAAAGATGTGAAATACTTCCCGCTTCACAACACGCAAGCTGCACGCAAATGTAAGCAGCAGTAGGAAAGAAGAAGAGGTTCGAAATGTCGTTCTCACGGTTAGAGTGCGGGCGCCGGCAACCCGCGAGAGTAGCAGTAGAATCCAAACTGCGAAGGCGGAGAAGCAATCGAACAACGGTGAAAGGTCCAGAGACTGGGTGGTAGATTTCGAAGCAATAGTTCTCCGATAACAATTTTTGTCACTTTAAGGTAAAGTAGTGAACAATGACAGAACAAAGTCAAAGCGGCGCACACACGACCCTTGAGTAGTGCGGACATTAGAAGGGCCAACATTGGAACCAAAGAAAGCAGTGTGTGTGGTGCTCATGGACCCGCACTCGAGATCAAGTCTGATGATAAGAGCGAGACAGTTTGTATGCCGTAGCAGTGTCTTCTGAGAAGAACAGTAGTGCGCAAAGTTGAACAATTTCAACGGGGAATCGATTAGAAAATGTGGCAGCCCAGGAGTGAGAAGAAATGTTGTCGTTGAGCCTCAGCAAATTGTACAGACCAAGCAAAGACCAGTAGATGCAGTAAAGTGGTGAGCGAAAGCGCTTGAACGGAAAATGCCGGCAACTCGTGGGTTAGATAAGCGACGGCAGCGTTGGCAGGGCGGGTGGCTTCGCCTGACGAGTAGCGAGAGATTTACACTGGCGTTCGTGAGGCTGATAGTGTGTGGCTAAAGCCAAATCCGAAATTGTGCCGAATTCTATTGTCTTGCTGCTCCGAAAATGGTCTAAAAACGAATAATTCGGATCGATCCAAATTGTAGAAGGCCTGCTCATACCATACGTGGTACTTCCATGTCTAAGAAAATGGGAACATTCCTTTGCACTCGGGCTTTCGGCATGAAAGTTACTGGCTTTAGCTATTGCACAATGGTTTATTATGCAAGATCGTGCGCTATAGGTCTGGGACCAGTTCGAGTTCACGAGCAATCATGCTCTGACTATTCGAAAGTTAGCTCTCATAAAAATTGATAATTTTGGACCGGTCATGTTCTGAGCATTGACCGGATGGTTTCCACCTTCATTATCATTTGACATGATTCCAAACGGACGGGGGAGAGCAGTAGAAGCCCTTTAGGACACCTGATTGCCCGGTCAAGCAGGCTTCCGATTTCGAACACTTGCGAAACCGGTGTCCGTGCAGAAATCTTGACATTTGCCGCGCTCTGGTTCTAGCAGACCATTCTGTGCCTTATGCACAGAATATTAAACCGAGTTGTCTATTGCATGACTTCTATATATAGTTCATATCAGAAACGACCACATGACCTTCGCGACCGGTAGAAAAGCTTACTCATGACCGCATGGGGTTGGTAACCTTGGAAACGATAGAAATTCTCGCCGCCCACACAACCATCTTCGGCGTGGCTTTGCCTGGACCCTGGCAAATCACATTATGCCCCATGGACGGCATGGACTACCAAACGTTATATGATGTGAGAGATACCTGGTCTCCATATCAGCAGTTCCTAGAACCCTTCCAGAAGAGCTATGCAGGAACGTTTCGATGACCGTACTGGTACTACAATGAGTACCATCGGACTGAATTGCATTTTGTAAGACCGTCCAAAAACTGATGATTTGCAATGACTAAGCTGTACGCTTGGAAGATTAAAGTATAGTTTTCCACCGACCTGGGACGGCCAAAAATGTAGTCTGTGCGCTTTGGTGCGTGGCCCTGCGCACGGATTATTGCTTTTGTATCCGATGGCGGAAAGAAAACCGCAAGGGTGTGTGACTGACAATACTGACCGGTCAAGTACAAGAGCCGGAGAGGACAGAAATGGGCAGGAAACCAGAACGGAATCTGGCTATGAGGATGGTGCCCAGCACTACTCTCATTCAGCTGCATGGACGTTAATGGAAAGGATGAAGCCACTAATCTGGCTTTGGGAGAATCATGACCGAGTGCGAAGTTAAGCACTCTGAGGACGTAGTGCAGATTAAGAAGGAGGTTATGTGGTATAGTGGCCGAACGCGGTGGTATCTGATACATGAAACCAATCTGACACCAATGTCGCAAACATGGGAAGCGCCATGTGTGGGAGTATTGTGCAAGAGAGGGGTGTGCTGTTATTGGATGAGGTGCCAATATTTTCGTTGAGTGGTACCTAGTAATTTTTATTATTCTTAGAGTAGATAGAGTATTGCATGGCACACCGTAGGGCTACTGGGGAATGTTGGGCTGCATGCTGTGTTTTTAGCGTACAACGTCATTCTACTTAACCCGCGCGGACAGCGCAGCACACTCAGTAAACCTCGACGTCTTCCTACCAAACGGATGAGTATATTGTTGTAGATAGCGATACATACTGCCTATGAGCCTTTTCTACTAACCCAAAAGGTAAACCAATAACAGTGACGATTGCCAAAGCTTTACGCGTGTTTCCCGACAACGCCTGCCGAATTTGCCATCTCGGTCTCGCAGCCCTCAACTGGCATTTCCTGACTTCAATAGTTTGAAACAGGGAATCCATCTTCCACCTGGGCTATCTAAGAAATCTTTGTACTAACTGCTGAGGTATGCCCGACCAATCAGCACCTTATACTAGGCATTGCCATTCCCCACAGTCCTCAGAGCGCTATACCACTTATATGGGCGGATTGTAGTCGTCTTTGGGCATCTGAGTGCTCTGTTCGTCGCGATGAGTTGGCACACGTGCAGAATGCGTGCGATAAAAACGCACCTTTTCAAAATAAGAAAAATATTCGGGGTTTTCATATGTTTAGGGCCTTAAAAAGTGTGGTGCAATGTCCTAAAGGGGAAAAACGCCGAAAGAAGTTCGGAATCTTCCTCTCACGATGTGAACCCAGTTGGGTAGAGCCCTCCCAGGGCTGTCACGGCAAAGCCGGTTTGTAAGACCAGGGACACCTGTCGCGACTTTGGCAGGGAGGTGAAGGCGAAGAATCGGTATCCGCGTGAGCGGAGTGTGATCCTCAGTAGAGTTATGTTTCCACGTAAGTGGGGGTGTGTGGACGGATGCGCACACGAGGGCCGCGGATAGCGGGAGGTGCTACCTTAAAAAGGGGAAAAAGGAAGGGCCGAGAGGAGGAAGAGAGGACGAAGTGAATCGCGAGAGTGACGGGGGCGAACGGCGATGTCGGTAACAATATCCCTATACAAGGCGAAACACCAATGAAATTGGAATAATACGACTCCCAGTGATGGGTCCCTTTAGATGTGCAAGGGGGGTTGACGTCCCGTGGTTCACGGCGTTTCCCTCCAAGGAGGAGTAGATCACGCGCGAAAGCGGTAACAACTAGAGCCAATTCCCCAGGTTTGGGTCCCTTGTTGGGGAAGGTTTACTGGTGCCACGGCAGTGCGCCGTCGCACTAAGTACTAGCTTCCCAGAAATGGGTGTGAAAATAATAAATAAAAATAACTAAATACTCCACATTCCGTGGCAACATCCACTACTGTGGCCAACTGCCAATTGAACCAAAACTGTGTCCCACGTGTCCATATCCACCATTGTGGGGCGTAGTTTATATACACACTACACAACCGATAATATCGGGAAAGCATTCAAGTACCAAGATTCCCTCCCTGAGGGCTTTGCACTTCAAAAAGTATCACTTTAGCTCCAGGACTTTTACTTCTACAAGTACGAGCAAATGGAAAGACTTTTAAAGTGTTGTTCGAAAGTTGATCTGAGATAAAATATCTTTCGAACCCTTCCGTGACAAGAGTGGAAATCCCAACACTTGAAACCACCTGCCAAGCCGACATTGCGTTCGGATCCACTACCGTCCTAAAGGATACAGACAATGATGGTGCCACACTACACGTAGAACACTTCAAAGAAAAACGACAGTTCGCCATCCGTCCTTTGTACGGATATGATGCAGTTCTTAGAAATAATTAACTCCACCAGCACAATACCCCTATATGAAGCACCTAAAAAACTTCATACCCTTCTGTCACGAAAATAAAGAAGTTATCATTTGTGCAACAGAGAAGAAAGCAAACAACATAACGAACATCAATACCATCAACAAATGTATCCAGAGGCCATTGCTCGCATTTCAGTTCTTCTACGAATCCATAGAACAAGAACTACAAGCTTCAAATCAAAATTCACTCAATAAACATATATCGTGAAGTCTTCCTTTACAAAATTCCGAAGAGAATACACCCAAAACGGGAGCTACCGTCTGGTTTTTCCAGTTCTATATGATCGGACCGGCACATGCACTGGTTCAGTACTGAAAAACTGGAGAGACCAACGCGGCAAATGTCCGCAAGCGGGACATGCTGCGTACGTACTCAGAAGTGGTCAACGTTCTGTTGAGCACATCTGGTACCGACGAGGTCATCGCAGACGGATACGTCAAAGTGATCCCTTATCAGCAACCATCTGGCATATCCGAAACGGAATTTGCCGAGAAGCTCTGTGATAAAGCTCTCCGTGGCAGGAACGTGTTCTCAGATTGAAGTTTAAAGCCAATCTTTGTGTAGATCTTGCTGCCCGCCATACGGTCGAAATTCTGAAATAATCTGACAAATCACCCGCACATCGGGCTGGATGCGTTAGTTAGATACGCACAATCGTACGGCAACAAGCAAATTGCGGGCGGACGGCAGGCAACTCAAACGAACTGTCTGGCAACTGAATGCCGTGGCTCGTGCTCACGAGTGATAAGCCTAGACAATTCTGACGAAAACTCTTCAGAACTGGTGGATGGCGAAGTGCTCTTGATTGGGAGCGAATCAGTCTACCGTCCCCTCGCACTATACCGACTTCCACTACGTCTCACTCCTCCCTGCTGGTTCATTTTGGCTCACCAGCAAGAGGTCTAGTGCCTATATCCGTACATTTATTGGACAAACGGCGTCGGATTTGCCTTTCACGGGAACTGGACCGTTGAAAGATGCTATCATCAGATGTACGTGTATCATTCGAGATGCATTGGTATCGGATCACCAAATGATAAGTTTTGTCGAGGACAACATTCATTGCTTTCGAATACAGTACCTGGCTGTCCAGCGAGGACTATGACAGGAACCCCTTCATGGAAAAATGCGAACTACGAATAGTATGTTCTGGTATTGTAGTGGGCCTCCACCACTTAGTAGTTTTATTTTATTTATTTTTAAGGAAGTTAGTGGAGAGCCACCCATTTAGGCTGTGCAGTCAAACTACTGCATGGCTTCGTAGCCTAATAAAGGGTGACCTGCCCAGGTAAGGCAAAAAAAGGCCAACCAACAACCAAATTCTTATCCCGGTGGTAAACTGGAGGAATCCTAAGTCGCTAGTGACGATGGAGCGCCGTTAGCACCAGTACCGGATGGTATCAGAACTGCAGCTCTCGTTCCCAGGATTTCCTCATATTCCTGCCACCGTTGGCCCTCTTCTCGCCCCTTTTCCTGGCATTGTGTGCAGCTTTCTCAGGTAATCCTGTGCTGTACTCGACGCCGAAATCCCTGGACCCTCCGATCGCTCGTCCGTTCGTGCACTCACGAAACACCACTGACTGGGACCCAAGCCTGTGTTTCTAGCTAGTTGCCCGCAAGGCGGTGCCCGCTTATGCGGTTACTCTATGGCTATCTACCCCCTTTACGGAGACCCTAAAGTCAACGGTGGAATAACACAATACGCACTTTCCTCTTGACTGCACGGGAAGCTAATTATACCCTACTTCGAGATAAAAGGTATTACAGCTTCCCAAGAAGCCCGTCCTGTAATACTAGCAACCCCGGCTCCACACGCGCTAATGTGGGTATGCGTCAGGGGCCACCTCCGATTCAAACGAAAACTCAAGCCTGATTGTGAATACAAGTCCAATCAGTCCAGCTGGTGAGCAACAACATGCCACCCGCTCCGGAAAACTGCTTGGAGGGGGAGTAGGGGCGACCCACCCTCAGAGGTCAGAAAGCCTCAAGAAGGAGACCGACCGCCGTCATAGTACGTCGTATTTGGCAGTCACGTCTTCAAAAGAAGACTATTGCATGGAATTTGACCAAAATATCGCCGGTGACCCAATAATGCTGTTCAGTAGAGTGCATTACAAAGTCCGTTTTTCGGTTGGCCTTGAATCTCAAGTATAACTCCGTATTACCAGCGTCTTGGACACCAGCGCAGGACCAAATCCCATCCATGAAAACGCTCTTCCACACAGATGGCAGTCAACTCTGGTAACGAAGCCGTGCTCGAATATGATGGATGCGTCTCGTAGCCGTATGTGGACTGTGGGATTCATCCAACTTTTTATCTGAATCGGTAACTTCAGAGTGTGGGACCATTTTTTGGTCTCCACAAACTAGCAAAAACGTGCTGGTTGGGATCAAAGTTCATCGAAAAGCACGTAGTGGCCATATAACCACAGCAAATAAAATTGCTTTTCACCATTCCCAACCGGGTTGCTCTCTTTGAGCCAGGGCACGGTTTCAATCCAATAACGTTCACGATTGTTTCCCGACAACGAACACTCAATCTTTAATAAGATCCGAGTGGCCCAAGTGGTTAGTATAACACAATAGACAGAGTATGGAAATTGCACTAATACACGATCTCAAGAAACACAATGACACCCTCTGCACCAAAAAGAAACTGTTTTTCCCAAAGTTTAGTAGGCCAGTTCAAATTTCTCAGTCACTGCATTCTCCCTCAAGGATCTTTCGTTGCAAGAAAGATGCAGCATAACGTGCTGAGTACTTGCGTCCCGCACATTCACCAGCTATAATCGGTTTGGGTTTATGTGAAGTCCTTGACTTAAATTTAGCTTCTAAATTTATTGTAACCCATTTAATTCCAGCCAAGCTTCAATAAATATTTTCACTCTCAATGATGTAAGAAGTGGTACTAGTCTCTACAGACAGAAGGAAATTCTCTGCTGCCTAATATTTCTTTCAAAGGGAAATCTTTTCCAGCATTTCTTAAATTATCATAGATAAAAGCAAGACTGAGTCTCTTTCTTCTCTGCTGGAGCCAGGAATATTGCCGCTGCTCATGCAATGGACCATGTTAATCATCTTCCTGAAGTGCTTCGGTCTATCAACAGTTTGGGCGGTTTGGGCATGATATACAAAAGGGAATTGTGAATGGACTGGCGCGGATTGTTCTGCGCCATATACATCTTAGACATACAAATTGACTCTCGGTTGAGATAAGATTTCACCTGCATGCAAGATTCGTTTGAATCAAACTAGATCAAATACCTTCGTTGAGGAGCTTATACTTTGGACCCGGCATGCACGCTGAAAACAATCAATCTCCACGATTCCAAGGTTCATAAAAGCTCTATGAACGAGGGAATGACATCTGTTAGTTGGTCGAGTTCCTTGGCCACACTCAAGTTAAAAGGTGCGTTTACTTTGTCATTGCAAGTTTTTGTTACATTGGTTGGCCTACTCTAACCTCTTGAAACTACAAATGCGAAGTTTGGACGAGCACTTGTGTCGTCTATTCAAATTCAACAGCTGATCGAACCTGCTAACGTTCAACACACTTTCGAAGTCACAAGCATTACCAACGCAGAACTTGAGCGCCTCCATGCACCAGTACAGTAGATATAAGTGGACATAATCTGAACTCACGGGACATGATTGACTTCAATCGAAGACGTTTTGTGCGCGCTGTATAACTGGGAACAAACAGCTCTTCTGTGCTATCAGCAATGGACGTCTGACCGTCCGCAATTCTGAAACAATGCAAAGAAAAATTAAAATCACCAATTTATCGTGCAAAGTAACCCATTTTTCAGCGCCTGCACAGGAAATCATGGGGATTAGAGGAGCTTTCAACAGTTCTTTTCATTTATAATTTTCGTTCACTTCAAGAGCAATGGTGTTTGAAATTGAACCATGTATGCATGGTCCACTTGTGCTGCAAACCAGCCTACAATCTTCCTTCATTTTGAATACATCAGTGGTTTATAATGGAGCTTGCGTAACCCAGACTCGAGAAATGTAGGGAAAAGATGGATTTGTGCAGACTATTAAGGGTTTCGATTGCAACGGACATCACACAAGCCACCATCATCCTTAATTCCGTCAAAATGTCATGTTTCAAAGAAACTACGGTGTTTTTACTCCACAGTTTTTAGTCACCAAGCGTGTTGATGAGCAATCCACGGTGTGTATGGAATAGTAGTTCACGTTTACCATACTTTTGGTTACTGACAGTTATGGAGATTGTCTCCAATTCTACTTCGAACATTCTAAGGCTTCTGTTCTTATAGAACTGCTAACAATCCTTCGTCAATCTTTGAATGATATTCAATGATACACGTGCATTTGTTCAAATTTAACTATGAATGGTTGGGATGTGTTAAGTATTGCAGCAATTTCCGGAAGTGGAAACAGTGATTTCCGGAAGAAGCACCAAAATTAAAACTGAAGCAGTTTGTATCGTGTGGTAGCCCACGCAGTGCAAACGTAACCTACGCAGTCATAGTTGGGCTTCCCGAAGAAGGTTGTGCGCAATAGAACTAGGGAATAAATAAGCCTGCCTTCGGTGAGAACTCCGAAGGAAGGGCGCAGAACTCAGAGAGACCTCTGAGCCTTTCTGTGTCTGTTTTCTTTGCCTACAGCGCTATTCAGACAGACTTCAAAAGCGTATCGTATCCGACTAACAAAGCGCTTAGAGACGTCAAGTCGTACCGGAATGCTACGAGAAGAAGATGTCTACTTATGGAATGGTTAATACTATCCAAGCCCCAAACTTGGCTAAGGCAGCGCAACCAGAACTAGTTCGATCTGAGACAAAGTACTCAGCCTATGTGGAGCGCTTGAATGATATCAATGCAGGCAGACCGGCAAACCAGAGAATCAAAGCTACATCAAGTATTCAATGCATCAAACCCAAGCTACTGCACAGCCTTTGCATCCTAGGCAGGATCGAGGGCACTTCGAAGGCCGAAGAAGCAACGGACGACTCTGTGAAGAACTAGTTCGATTCTCGCCTGGCACAAACATCTCGAGACCAAAATGATAGCGTGGAAGAGGCAATTTCAAGATTAACGTATAAGGTATTCCCAAGAGACCCCGCCAGAACCGCCAAACAGTTTGTGCTCGGCGTTATAACTGCACTAGACGATCATAATGCATGTGAGGTAATCACAGAAAGCGACAGATGCAGGCAGCTGATCACGACGCTCGTGAGCAAAGTAGAACCACCCGAGCTTAAGCAACTGGTTAGAGACCAGATAGGCCTGTGGGCTGCAGAGCAGAAAGGAAATTTCAAGTTCTTTGCAAACACACTGTCAACACTCGCCTACCAAATTCATGCCGTTCAGTTAACTACTTCAAAGCTGAAACGAAAGCAAGGGCAGAGCTACCAGAAGTACACCCAGAACGGGACCAGGCAAGAGCGCACAGGAAAGGTCCAGAAGACTAACCGCCCCGTCCGTGAACGTCTCAGAAAAAGGTAGACTCCATTGACACGAAAGAGAAGGAAGCCCAAGGAGACTGGAATAAGCCGTGCCTCAACACTGAGGAATGCGATGGCATCCACCTCATGAGCAAGTGTCCAGTCACCTCGAAGGAGAAATGGAGGGAGCTTTTGGACAGATTCTTTGGAAATAAGAAGAAAAACGGGAAGAAGGCGAATTTATCTTCCGTTCGTTCCCTTTCACGAACAACTTCGAATGAAGACGAAGGCAGGTACTCGGTATTGCTCAACGATGTGGAAGAAGCTGCCTTGGGAGGCTCAAGAGCCGACTATTCTACCATCTAATCCTCATTATAGCAGTAATCAGGGAGAAGCATCCCGACACGCCCTATCAGAGATTCGAGGAGCCAATCACACTAATGCCAGCATTTAGAGACCGTACGGAAATGCGCAAATCGACAGCCGAAAGAAAGACACAGCTATCAATCACGATCATCTCGCCAAACAATGGCCTCCCCGTCCGCATTCGAGATGTCGAAGTTTTGATTGCAGAAGACAACATGGCAGAAGTACTGCTAGATATACCACTTCTCAAGGCAATCGGATTTGATCTAGGAAAGTATCTTCGAAATATGGGCGCAGCAATCGACGGTATGTCAGAGCGAGAGCTGAAGTCAAGGATTGCACGGCGTTTTTCAACAACCTTCAAAAAACTGAGCTACGAAGAAGCAGAAGACGATCCGATAGAACTTCCAGAGTGTCTGCAAGCGGCATGTGGGATGGAAACTAACGAAAAGACTCAGAAACTAGTACTGAATGCTGTTGAAAACGCCACAGCGAACGGAATGTCACCAACAGGTAACAGAGAGTTGAATTCATTATTGGAAAGCCACTGGGACTTCTTTCGCATCAAACTGGCGCCCTATCTTCCTGCGAAGGTAACACTGCTGTCCGTACGCCTCAAACCTAACTTCAAGCCCTTCCAATGCGCCTAGCGCCGCTATGCTCCAAACCAATGATTTTTCATGCAACACACAATACGCCAGCTCAAGAAAATCGGCGCCGAAAATGAAAACCAGAGCGCACTTTGGGCAAGCCCTGCACTAGCAATAGCGAAGCCAGGCACGCCACAACTACGTTTTGCAGTGGATCTTCTTAGCACCAATGCCAGGACACTTCCGCTGCTGTCAGCGACGCCACATCTGGAGTCCCTTCTCCAGAAGTGTAGTGAGAGCGAATGCTTTGCGAACATCGATTTCATGCACGGATAATGGCAAATACCCTTAGACCCTACCTCGCAAAAAATCATACCTATACAAACCCCATATGTAGTTTACTCACCAACACGACCTTTGCAGGGAGGAATGGATTCTGGGAATCATTTCCAGCCGTCACTAGCAAAGAATTTGCAGGAAAGCTACAGCGAATGATGCAGTGGCTTGACAACTTTCTTGTGTACGTAAAAACGGAGGAGAATGTACTAGAAGAAACTAGGGCTTTTCTATCTGTATGCCGCAAGATTGGTTTCAAAGTCAACCCGGCCAAATCCTGTTTCTTCTGCAAGAAAATGAAGTTCTGAGAAAAAATAATATGGCAAGAAGGAGTCCGTTTCGACCCTCGGAACCTTGAAGCACTGTTGACCATGCGAAAGCCTGAGATGGGTAGCGAACTGCAAAAACTCATGTGCGCCGCAAACTGGATGCGATCTTCTATTCTGGACTACTCACAGATATTTCAGCCACTCCATGACTTTCTCGAAGAGGCGTATAAGCAGGCTGGTAAACGAACCAAGAAGTCAGTGGGGAACATTCGCATCAGCAACTTTTGGAGGAACACACACACAACAGCATTCAACCAAATAATTTCACAACTATATACGGCAACTAAGCTCTCGCTGGCCAAGAAAGGGTACAGACCTTGCCTCTTCACTGATGCCTCGGATTATCATTGGTCTGCCATTTTAACGCCGTCGCCTGAGGCGGAAGAACGCAAATCAGTCGAAAACCCAAAAACGCGAGCAAATATGTTTCTTGTCTGGTTCGTTTAGAGGTTCTGCTGAAATATGGAGCGTCCCCGAGAACAAAAGACTCGCTGTAGTTGGAGGCATATGCAGAATGGAATATCTAAGAGCTACCAGAATGACCTCAATCTACACCGACCATTCCAAACTCGTATACATATACGACCCATACGACCAGAACCCGGGGATCGCGCGATATGCAGCAAACAAACTCATGCGGTGGGCCCTCAAGATTAGTGCATTCCGTTACATCATCGAGCACATGCCGGGAAAGAAGAACGTCTGGGCTGACATGCTCTGTAGCTGGGCGGTAGAGCCAAAGAGGACAGTACAGTCTTCGAATGTAGGAAGAGCCAGCGCACGTATGGTCGCCCCGATCAGTCCAAGTATCGGCGAAGAACTCGAATGGCCGTCGAAGAAAGAAATCATCGTGTCACAGAGTATACACCCCACACAAGCTCCCAAGAACCTCTTGAAGCAAGAGAAGCCTTGGATATTTTTTTTCAGGCCAGATATGGATCTCCGAACTGGACAAGCTGTGTCTACGAACGCTTATCGCCGCACATGCCAGAAGAGGAGCCCACAGAGCATTCGCCCTTACGCTGGCGCCCGTCTCTGAACATTTTCGTTGGACGAACACTCGCAAATACACCCAGCAGCTTGTATCATCCTGTTTCCCCTGCATAGCAACAGAGTCTGGTTGTACTGTACCCAGACCACTCGGCCACACCATCCATGCCAATAAGCCAAACGAGATAATTCACTTCGACTACTGTTACATGAAACGCGGAGAGAAAAGCCTTCTGTACGTCCTAATCGTCAAGGAAGATTTGTCGGGATACATTTGCCTGACGTGTACATCAAAGCCTGACCCAGAGAACACAGCAGAAGTACTACTGGACTGTTTCGCATCCTTCGGAGTGCTGAAATGATGGATATCCGACAAAGGAAGCCATTTCAAGAATCAGCCAGTGAAACAGGTCGCCGAAGCACTGAAGGCTAATCACCATTTCACACTCCCGTATTGTTCCTGAAATAATGGATCTGTGAGAGTAGTGTGCAGAGAGGTAGTGAGAACAACAAGGGCGATACTGTCTGAATTTCAAATGCCGAAAAAGGCCTGGCCTTCAATCCTTCCTCTAGTTCAGTCTGCCCTGAATAATTCCCCCACGCGTAGACTGAACGGCAAATGTCCCGTCACGATTTTCACCGGCCTACCACGGGACTCACAAATATCTACAATTGTCAGGGATCATGAAGTGGTGCCCACAAGGAGTGTTAAAAAAGCGAGAAGTTGTACGAATCAATCTCGCAGCTCCACAGAGAATGTGCTAGCCACGCAGATAAGCGCAGAAAGGCTGCAGTAGACTCCAAAAATCATAAAACAGGAATCAGAAGCATCAATTTCTCAAAGGGAATTTTCGTACTTCGACATGTCTTGGAGAAGCATGTTGGTTCAAAACTCAATCTGAAATGGCATGGACCTTTTAGAGTTACACTCTGCAGAGACAACTACGTCTTTCAAGTCGAATAATTGTTGTCAGAAAAGAAAGAGTGGGTTCATGGACGCCGTTTGAGGTTTTGCAGCAACTAAGATATTATGGTTACTCAAGAAATCAAAGACCATCTTGCGTATCAAGCAAACGAGATACTGAATATCGATGAATTGAAGGACATTCGCCCCAGCACTGTGGTTCAAGAACTGCTTCTGAAGTGGGAAGGTTTTACCGACGATGGAAAAGATTGGGTATCTATCGAATCACTCAAGAAGACGTACCCGTACTACTGAAAACATATCTGGAAGATCTGCAAATGCCATGAACCCAGCGTCAGTGAAAAATTGCTCGCAACACCGAACTACACTAATCAAACGAGTCGTATGATAATGGGAGTCTGTTAACTATTGCAGCGATTTACCAAAGTGGAAACAGTGGTTTCCGGAAGAAGCACCAAAATTCAAACCGAATCAGTTTGTATCGTGTGGTAGCCCACCCAGTGCAAATGCAAGCTACACAAATTATACGTGGGATTCCAGAAGAAGGCTGCGCGCAATACAACTATGGAATAAATAAGCCTGCCTTTGGACAGAACTCCAAAGGAAGGGGGCAGAACGCAGAGAGACCTCTGAGCCTTTTCGTGTCTGTTTTCTTTTGCCTAATGCGCTATTCAGACAGAATCAAACCGCGTATTGTATCCGACCAACAAAATGCTACAGTTCTATTATATTCACCGTCTCTTAGAACTTGTTGCGCTGGCAAGTTTTCAAACTTCTTAATGACTTCTAAACATTTAGATAGTTCACTTTCGCTCATCCAGACGGCTTCTTCTCCAGAATTTTCTTCAAATTGAACTAGATAATGCTTTTTGCGATTATGTCTTGGCCTATCAAGTATACCAATCACTTTCACTGCGAAGAGTTCACGTTATTCCTTTGCTACTGTCTTGGCCATATTTCTCAGCGATATCTGCTTGAAACAAATTTATTTTGATGATGGAGAATGTTCTCTTCTGGGGACTATCGTTGCTACAGTTCCATTACTGCACTTGATGTTGAGATCATTGCTCTGATAATCAATCTGTGAATTGTGTTCACATATCCAAGTTCTTCCTAGTATGAGCACTGGTTTCTAAAACTTTTTATTCATACTGATGACAAGAACCTTCTCGTACTTATGAATCCATTGATGTTTAAGATTCCATGTAACTCTCCAAATACTTCCGTCTTTGGTGATTCTCTTAAATCAACCTCCATATGGTCGAATGTCTTCACTTATAGGTTCTCATTTCTTTTGCGTCGGCCATTGACATAAAGTTCTGGGACGCGCAGAAATCCACCACTCTCTTCACTGGTTGCCCTGTAACTCAGCCATCATACATCCAGTGATCTTCCTCAGCATGATTCAGTGCAGAGAGGTAAGGCAATCTTTCTTCTAAAGTACCTTCTATAGCCGCACGTCTGTGCGCCATCACTCGTTCTTAAGTGACTACACTCTTTATCCAGAGTCTGGCCCTTTCTGCAAGGATGATTTGGATCGTTCCACCTTTTCGTGCCACACCTACCACATCGATCCTCTTTTTCATAAATGCCAAAGTACCCGCACTTCATTGCACCCCAGCTCATAGCACTTGGGTCCTTATAGGCATTGCTTTTCTCTTTAGGTGCACCTGATCTTTGGGCTTTCTTTCCTGCTTTGCTCTTTTTATTGTCTGAGCCATGCTCCTTATCAAAATTTAGTTGCTCACCTTCGAGCTTGAAAGACATTTCCAGATTCCTTGCGTAATCATAAGCTGGCTGCATAGAAGCGTGGCCAATGCGATCGGTTGGTTCGGAAGTTGGAAATCGTTCCGTCAACTTGCCTTTATACTTGTTCTGAAGACTATTGAAGAAGTATATGTACGCTTCACTACGTTATATGCCACAAAGTGTAACCAAGTCTTCGAATTCAGCAATGTAATCCTCCATAAATTTAATGTCTTTCAAAATAAATTCCATCATCTTAACGTGCGCGCTAGCTTGCTAGTTTGCCGGAACAAACTCTTCAATCATAGCTCTCCGGAGCTGTTTTAGGCTGGTCGGTTTGGTATGTTCCTTTTCCAGACGCCACATCCAAGAACCCGCTCTATCTTGGAAATGTCACTGCGCTAAGTCCAGAATTTTCCGCTCTGAATAGTTCCATACCTTGCCGTAGTTCATGATTGAGTAGGAAAAGCTCATCTGTTTTCTTTCGTTGTATCCGAAGTCTTGCCCGAAAAATTTGAAACTTGTAGTGCCTTGATTTCATTGGAAGTTCTTGGCAGTGGCTGTTGGCTGCTCTGCTGCTACTGAGTCTGTAGTTTCCCAATCGTGGTGTTTTGCGAGTGAACTGTGTCTCCCAAAGCTTGCAGTTCTTCACGAAACTGTAGCGTTGAGGTCTCAACCACGTTACTTGAATCCTTTTGCTGCCGAACTTGGCTGCAGGTTGACGGAGCCATCTTTCAAAACGTTTTCAAACACTGATTTCGGTCCCTATGACGTACCCATAGATACTACCAAATTTATGAGTAACTTACTCTTACCAAACCTTTGTTTACTGAACTTTATGAAGGCTGTCTCCGATTCGATTTCAAACGCTCTAAAGGCCGTTCTATGACTATATTTACACGGAAACAGTGAATGCAAAATTTGAATATGTCCAGTAAAAGCCATGCACGTTGCAAAACATGCTTGCCAAATTCGTTTCCGTCTGCAGCCCACAAGTTTTCACAGTCATGTGAACAACAATTTAACTCATCTGCATACCCTTTCTTGTTGAGTGACCTTCTGCTAATCAAATTTTAACGAGAAGATGGGCACAAGCGCAGTTTATGCCGTTGGCTCGAACAGGTCACAACACCACGGCAGCATAACTCTTCTTCCAAGTTCGAGAGATTATCGACTATACAACATGGTGGAACCCAATCAGACACAATTCAAGCGCCAAAGATAGTCAAGGAAGCTAAATATTTGATCAAAGCCGCTTCTCTCTATAATCAGAAATGAAAGGCAATTATCAAAGAGTTAATAATAATAGGCGTACAGAACGCTCGTCTATCGAGCAAAAACCTTTTGCTACCACATAAGATGGTGCAAAGATCAATTACTATGCAACAAATTAGAACACTGAGTACCGATCAGCTATATTCAAAACACAACAATAATTGGACCGACAAAATTGCATCAACTACGGTGAGAATCGTACGCACAGAAAATAGCGATGAAAAAATTCAATACGCCAGAGAAGACGTTCCAGTTATTACCAATGAAGTTGTAGCGGTAGATCCTTCAACTATTATGTCTAACGAGTAAAGTATAACTCATAGTGGTGACAGAAGACCTGTATTTGAAGCTGTAGAGTATTTTTGTTTTCTTCATGTAGTAGAAGATGTTCGAATGACAGCTACAAGACAAAGGTTGATGTAATGCATGTCTCCGGAACAAATGGATCGGCAAGAAAATGACCCATGGTCTGTTACAATTGCATTAGTTTTCAATGATGAAAGGTTCAGACCAAAGGCAAAGAACGTTCTATTGAAAGGCGTTACACTGGATTATATCATTGCAATTGACCCAGCAAAACGTCCGCATATACAGAATGGTGGAGTATTGAAGCGGAAGTTTGGGGAGTTCAAAAGTGTTTACGGAACATGTGTTTCTCGTTTTGAAGCATCAGTATAAAAAGTTCTCGATGCATTTGCGAACTTGCTGACGGCAAATCATATATTATGTTCGCATACTGTTATTTACAATTAAATCTTATTCTGCAACCATTGTCTACTAGTGTGCTGATCGCAGATGTGCAAAGAGAAGAAGGCGTGGGTGAAGGTGTGTTTCCGTATGGGTACGGTGGGCGTCGGGTTTTGTATCATTTTCAAAAACGACGTAAGGAAGATTTGCGGGAGGTTACTTTCGTTGCAGTGGAAATTCTTATATCTGCTCTGGGTTCTAACAAAAAAAAGCGTAGACGACGATTGTAAGTGGTCCGAGAAGAGAAAATGTTCGTTTGAGAAAATGGATGCGGCATCACGGGCTACAAGATCAACTTTGCAGACGTTGCCTGAAGCGAAGCAGATGCATTAAAAAAGTGAATACAGAAGGAGAAAGAAATATTCTGCAGGGAATCATACACAAACTTCTAATTCAGCTTGAACAGGCAGAGGCTGCCATGTCACGTTTTCATTGAGCAGCATTGCGGGTTTTGCACATCGTCTGAAATGATTGAAATGGTCGCAATAAGTATTCACCCTGCAAGTTTATTCGTCTTCAATATCGTTGCAGAACGGTGATAAAGATGAGCCAATCGAACAGACTGCAACTGCAGTTGACTATATCGGGCCATCACCATCATATCCACGTCTGCGAAGAAAAACAACAACTGCAAGGGATAACCGGGCGCTGGTTAACTCCGTCTATAGAGCTGTCACATGTACTCTACTCGAAAGGATTCTGACGCTCCTACGTAATACCCGAGGAGCGCTTATGTCTCGTTTAGCAAAGGCGTTACGATACTTTCAAGTACGAGCACAATGCTATAGGGGATGATTTTCAATGAGCCGGGGGGTTCTCTGTGGAACACAAGGAACGAAAAAGCAGATCGGAAGTGTGCAGCAGAACAGCTAAGCAATAAGGTACATGAGAAGTGTCGGTGCTTGCGCCAGGAGACGAATCAAGATATAGAAGTTTGCGATGGGAGGCATCGTGTATGAGGGTTTTCTTTTCAATTTCGATAAGAAAGACGCCCTACTCACCTCCCATTGAGATACGTGTACTAGGAAATTGTTGGCGCACAAGGCATTGAATTGCCAAACATTTGGGCAACACGGACCTGTCTATCACGTCTGACGGTTCTCTGGTGGGCATAGCAGGAAGGGACAAGATAGTGCAGATATGAAAAAGCAAGCATGGGGAAGTCTTAGCGACAATGGACACAGTAATGCCCGCTTTTGCACGCATTCACATCAGAGCGATTTGCTTTTTTTCAGCACTACCCGGTTTGAGGTTCACAGCGGGAAGCAACCCCAGGCGAGGGGGATGGGTTGTGGCTTAACGAAAGTCTAGTAGATTTGAGATAGTGCGCTCTTCACCAAATACGAAGATCAAAGCCCTTTCTGATTCCCTCACAGCAATGTGTGTGAATAATGAAGGGTTACTACAGCTAACAGCTCTGCAGAAGGCCATGTGTCTCTGTTTGATTGGGATGGACTTGCGTTTTAAAATCGGAGTGCGCACATACATCTGCTAACAGCTGTGATAACATGCTTCCATTACGGTGAATGAAGGTATTCTTTGAGCATGATGCTGCAGATGTTCCGGTTGGAACCCCATTCGCTGTTGTTGTCGAAGAAGAAGAGGACATTGCAGCCTTCAAAGACTACGTGCCTGATGAAGGGACCGTTGAGCACACCGCAAAACCTCAGCCATCTGAGCCAACACCAAAACCCTTACCCCCAATTTCAATGCCGTCCACACCTCAAACAACGCAGCCTGCTGCAAAACCTGTATCCGCAGCGCATACGACAACATCCAGAGTATTGGCCTCGCTCTTAGCCCAAGTATCGGCGGCAAACGCAAGCTTACCCCTTAAATCCATTACTGGAACTGGAACAGGTGGCCGCGTCATTGCAGCAGATGTGGGATGTTGTAGTTACAAACGTCAAGCGGGTGATTGCAGAAAGATTGCTGCAATCTAAGCAAACTGTGTCACAATACTACTTAACGGTTCAATGCGAGGTTGATACCATGCTGGAACTGCACTCTAATAATAATTCAAAAGCTAGAGATGGTGAGTATAAGATCAGTGTGAACGATTTTGTCATCAACGCTGCAGCTGCAGCTCTTCGCAAAGTGCCGGAGGGAAACGCGCAATGGATGGGAGATAAGATTCGTATGTATCATGCTGCAGACATATCAATTGCTGTCCAGACTGAACAAGGACTGATCACCCTGATTGTCAAGGATGCGGATCGCAAAGGCCTAAAGGAAAGAACAAGCGATGTGAAAGAGCTTGCGACAAAAGCTAGAGAAAATGCATTGGCCTCAAAGGAATTTATGGGCAGTACTTTCACAATCAGTAATCTGGGTATGTTTGGAGTAAGCAACCTCTCCGCAATAGTCAACCCGCCACAAGCCGCTATACTGGTGGTAGGGAAATCGGAGCAAAGGGTTGTTCCAGATGAATCTGAGCCAAGTGGTTTTGGAACGAAGACATTTATGAACGTCTTGCTCAGCTCCGAACACCGCCTCGTTGGCGGTGCTGTGGGGGCGCAATGGCTGAGTCAAGTCAGGTCATGTTTGAAGGATCCAGTGAATATCATAATGTAGGCGAGGAATAGACTGTTGGTCTTCAATTTTGCAAGAGCTCTAGCTAGCATTCGGTTTTTTTTGGCGCAGCTGAGCGCATCTCGGTAACCCTTTTCTTTCAAAATATATGCACGAACATTGATAAGGAAAGGAGACAACCTCCGTGCGCACGCCCGAGGAGTCACGTGGTACAGTAAAAAGGGTTACTACACATCATACCCTTCGAAGTGTATACTTGCAACAATTCGCCGTGCCGACGTATCTCCCGCCCATATCAATACCAGCGCAATCCCTACATCCCCTCACCCCGATCGGTAATGTCTCAAATCAGATCCACACACTCATAGAATACTTGCAACTCGTTTATTGTGCTCATCTATCACCGCCTTTGTGATACGACCTGTCTTCAAGACTTTAAATTGCTCATGGCCCACACAGGTCAGCGCTCCGTTTTGGAAGCCTTTATTAAACAGTATCCCCTCGTCCGTCATAAGAATGATGTCATGCTTTCCAGGCATATCATACCGAGAGAGGGCGCGGTTTTCCGCGCCAGCAGAAGTGGATCCCGCCGAGCTCTAATTCTATGCACAGCGTCGAACGAAAACGATTTCCAGCGGCGTCTGCAGAAGTGGAGCAATATGGAGCTCAAGTTTGTATCGAAGTCAGTGAAAGTAGATGGTTAAAGACTCCTATCAACTACTGGAACACATTGTAAAAGTACTGGAAGCGGAGGGAGAGCCAGTCAGATGGCGGATGGTAGACTCCAATCAGAAGGAAAGAACATGCCGTGCGGATGCCGTAGTGACGACTTCGTGATTCACAATTTCATGATATGACATGTATTTGCTGCGACTGCTGATTTTTTTCTGTGTCTTGCGCAATCAACAGGATTGAAACATTAAACACTTTACTATGTTGGGGCATATTCGACAAACATGATTTGCAACCTCGGCGGTCATACTTTATGAGTAAGTCTCGTTCTCTTCCTCCCAACATGACTTCGAATTCCTAAGCTCGGGTTTGATTTCCACCATACCGTAAACCACTCGGCCCACGCAAATTGCCTGACTCGAGTCTTGCTCGGATTCAAGCCAAACAACTTTGATTTGCCCCTGGCAATGCATAAAAGCTCTTGTTGTTAGCCCTTTTGACACTAAAAGCTTATGTCCGTTAAAATAGATTTAACATCAGAATATCATTGGGCATTGACGGGAATACTTCGCTGCCAGCCTCCCATGTGTTCGCTTTGCCTATGGCTATCTCAGTAGACATAAGCGAAGTCAAGGTCATTGGCTGTGGCGAAATTCTGCGCTCCGCAAAGCCAATAACGAGATTTGTAATAGTTCTCTAGTATCTCGAGATAGCCATCGCTGACAAGCGTAATTTGAGTCCCCTTTGTGTAATATGCATGATACACAACGACCAAACTACGATGAAGTTCTCAGCAGACGCTGCGCTGAATTTGTGCTTACAATTTGTGAAGACAATAGCAACCGCCAAAAGGCGCGGCCACTCCATTCTGATGTTGTTCCGCACTTGTCGTTGCTACCATCCCCAACACCTGTGTCCCAATCTTCATGACAGTAGCAACACCACAGACCACAATTTTCAACGTAAATGAGGGAGAGTTCATGGTCCAAAATGATGTAGAATGCAATGCTGAAGACGCCGGTGACGCCTTTTGGGAAGCAGATGATACAGAAGAGTTTCCCGTAAGTGCTTTAGGATCCACAGAAAAGCAGGAGTTGTACAACACGGTTGCATACTGTGAGAAATGGCATAGTTTGAGTGGTTTATATCTGTCTCAACCACATCTTATCAAACGCGCTTATGCGCATAAGAAAGAATTGGGCTTGTTCAGCCTCTTTCTCAATCACTCGTACCTGAATTGCGTAAAAACATGGACTAGTAAAGAGCTTCTGAGGCGTGGAAAGCGAACGAAACCCCTTCGCATGGATGAGTTGCTAGCATATCTAGGTCTCGAACTTGCGACGTCTGTGCATCGTGTAAACAGGTTGAGGGATTATTGGTGCAAATCAGAACTTCTTAGCAATCCATTCTTCAAGAAGGTAATGGGAAGGGACACATTCATGAATATACGTGCTGCGCTACGACTGTACTCTTCATATGATCCAGATCTCGCCATTGTAGATCCCCTCTGGCATAGTCGTTCTATTCTTGAACACTTCGCAAGAAATTCCGCGTCTCTTGCAGTTCCCGTTGGCGTGAGCTCCTTGGATGAGAATACGGTGAAATGCAAAGGCCGCACAGCTGCTCGTTCGTACATGAAAATCAAACCCGTAAAGTTCGGGATTAGGTTCTACGCCGTTGTAGGCTGGTCGCACGCTTATCTACATAGTTTGCAAGACAATGGTTCTGGGAATAAGACTGGCCAAAGTCCAGTACAGAGGTATACCACATTGTTCCGAAATCTGCGAGGAGCGGTAGAACGGAAGCTTGATTCGAAGCTGGTCCCGTGGTCGAGCCCATCCGCCTTATGGTGTGCACAGATGGCACATCAGACCCAATTGCATGCCACACCCGTCCACGGACGACTTATGGTTATGGAAAATTTCTACACTAGGCACGTTGTAGCACGCCAACTCCATCGTCTGAGTGACGGTGAGTGTGGAGTCCTCGGTACCGTCAGATTCACAAATGTCGACGGCATAAACCGTCCTGCGCTAAAAGAAGCAATATCGGAGCTCAAACATGCTCGAAGAGGAGATTGGCGATTAGTTCAAGTTTTGGAGAAGAGTGAAAGTGGCCATTCTCACGTGATAGTTGCACCGAAAGCCGGGTTTTGTTGTTTTCAAAGACAGATCGGTGGTTTCCTTCTATACAAGCGATTTGGCCGATACGCCTACTTCTCGTATTCACACACCGGACAATCACGCAGTTAGTTGCGTTCACGGACTGGCTCCGTTGCAGAGATGGACTGGCGAAGAATCATTACAGCGCACAACTCTACAGGTGCCATCAATAATTGTCGCATACAATCTGTTTATGAACGGGGTAGACAGATTTGACCAATTCCGTTTTACAACTGCAACTGTGCGAAAGGAAAAGAGGGTGACGATGAGTATTATGACGTTCATTTTAGACGCAGCAATTATCAATGCCCATGCTCTTCTAGATGCCATCTCGAAACCCGGAGACGCCATTATTGACGCTTCGCTAATGAAGCAACGAATTATTCAGGCGCTTGTACACGATCATGTAGAATACAAGCAGGTGAGAGCCTCATTGTCGGCAGTTGCTCCGACAAACGACTCCATAGTCCCCAACACCGCGCAAAATTCCTCACCGGGGGATCTTCATCTTTTGATGGAGACTGAAGGCAGAAAGAGTGTGAACTGCGTCTTGTGCGGTTTATTTTCAGTAGAAAAACGTGGCGGGTACACCATGTTTTCTTGCACAGAATGTCAACGAGGTTTCCATGTGGACTGCTTTTCTCTTTTTCACCATCCCGAGGCCATTCGTAATATTCGTCCTGTTGTTTACAACGCCGTAATACGCGCAAAAGCGAAACTATCCTCTAAGAATTATCGGAACCGACGGAACAACGTGACTGCTAATCTATCCACTGCAAAGGTTTTGTTCAAGACATAAATCTAATGTTCCTTGAACCCCATATAGGCCCCAGTATCATCCGGCCAGATCTTTCTAATACCTTCGAGGGCGCAGTGGGGTATCTGAACTCGCTTCCCTTTCCCAAGAAATCCGTGTCTTTCGTAAACGTATGCTTTGTAGGCTGTCTTACGCGCTTCATTATTATGCTCTCCGCAAATACCACCAGCAGGGAACAGTGCAGCTGTTTTGGTAACAACACATGACGCTAGTTGAATCCAGTAACAAGGGGTACCCCCACACTGTTGACATGTAACATCTTCGTTGGCTGTAGTCAGTAGCGGGAAATCAATACCAATGATTTCAATCTGTGTCGTGCAAGCGTTCGGTCCGTTTTCTTCCATATTGTAAGGGTCTTGCGGAATCGCTTCTTCCTTGAACAACAGGGGAGGAACACTCTGCTTCTTGTCTTCTTTGGCGTTCATTACGATATAATAAAACGATTGAAACGAGTCACAGCACTGAAATCGAAGTACTTCAACGGCGGAAATTGAGAACACGATGTGGTGGCAAATCGTGAGTCGGTGTCCAGTTACTTCTACCGACTCGTATAGTTTGCACTTCAAAAGTTCATTGAAGCACATGTGTGTGTGCCAGACGCACACACACAAGTGTACGTTTCAATCAACTATAATGCCTTTTGAACGACCCACTTAACTTCGCGCTCGCAAAGCTTATTGGTCTTTGTTTATGTCTGTCTCTGTGGACATAAGAATTTTTAGGGTCAAAAGGGTTAAATGTTTTGCTTGTCACGTTTCGTTCCACAAGGAATGCAACGATCTCATTTTCCGTTATCGGTAACTCGACTGCTGTAATCTCAACTACGTCTGCGAGAATGACAATCAGATCACGAAAAGCGTATAAAACATCAGAACCAGGTAATGCTATACTCTCACTGTCGAACACTTCTGGTGGACTTGTGATTATCACGTTTTCCTTTTCTTGTCTCTTGTTTAGGAGCAGCGGCTTCTTTGCTTTACGCTCGTTGGTAGTAAGTCCAAGTACGGTGCCAGAAATAGACAGGATACGTGGCGCGTATTCGATACGTGGCGCGTATTCTTGCGAATCGATGTTCATTAAGCTAAGGAAACGACTTTGCTCATCATGCTTTCTCACAAGAAATATATCCACCCTTGCATCAGAGTTTGGTGCCAATGCTGGTCTGGAACTGGAGGACAGCGGTGTCGGCATTTCGTCTGTAGGGGATTTGTCAGCTTTGGCTTGTGCTTCTGTTTCTTTATCTGCAGCTTGTTTTTCTCGTAATTCACGAAGCTCTTCTAATTGACGTTGTAGGTGCTTTGCTGTTGCAGGATCACCTCCGCCCATCTTGCGCATAACATTGAGTTTGTCCCACTCTTTCACTCCCACAGACACGCCCACACCGCCGGTTGGCGTTATATCCGCTGCGTGAATCGCTATCCATCCACCAGATACACTTTCCACACCAAGAGGAAGTGAAGCACATTCGAGTATGACCTGCCCACCGTCCTTCGACTGTTGTCCAATGCTGTCTTCGACCTACTCCCGGAGCAATACACTGGCCATTGAACCATCAAGCTCATATATGACACTGCCCTCGCATTTCGTGATTGATGCAAACTGATCCCCTTTCTCGTATAGTGGAAGCAAGCAAGATCAGAAAGAAACATAAGCTTTCATGCCCACCGCTCAGAAACCCGCTGAAGTCACGCCATCTTCTGAAAGCAAGCTCCAGTCTCCTCCAACAGTGTTGTCTGCAGCAGCCGACCCACCAAATATTCTTGCATTTGGTAGAATTGCTGAGAAACAGTCCATAACCTCCTCCTGTATTCCAAGTGACGTGGTGAGGAGAATGTTTGAAAACTCTCCAATCTGCTCTCTTAGCCCCGAAGGTACTCAATTGGTCGCCTCCTTTGCGTCAGAGGTTCGAGATTGCTCGATGCAGCCGCCATGTCTTATTGTTGATCAAGCGAGTCCCAACATCATTTGGTATTGCTCTTGTGTTTGAAAAACGTGCACCACAGGTGGTAGCCCCATGGATTTGCACATCTAGCAGTCGCTTGCGATAAATTCCATGCACATCTGCTGCATTGTGGTGAACTGTGTGAGTCACAACTGCCAGCGTCGGGGAGGGGGTTGAAGTTAGTGCTTCATTCAGCGCTGTGTCAACTGCTTCTTGAGAGGATATGAGGTCAGACGAGCCAAGGGATACTGAAAGCCTGGGAACTATTCTTTCCAGTTCCTGAACGCACTGCATATGCCTTTCTCGCTTTCTAACCTACTTTTTTATCATCAGCTCCCCACATAACACCGCAAAAGTTGCGCCCATTTTTCAAAATGCTCTGAACATTTCCCTCACACTTCAGCATGCTGTTTGTCTAATAATCCCAATTCTCTACAGATTTTATGCGAGTTCATCTGTCAGCAAGGAGCTGTCTTTGGCACGGTATCTGGCGCTCATACTATATCTCTCGGTATGTACTTTGTCTGGGAAGTGAACTATGGGATTTCCGGCTACATGGTTGTATTCATGATGAGAAATATATATTCATAAAAACTGTCGTTAGAGTAGTATATCAGGAAGTTGTGTAATTTACAAGCCACTATAATTATAAGAGTCGTTTAAGGCCGGGAGTACCTTATCGCAGACCAGAAGATACCAAAACGACATATCAGCACTCTAAATGCCTGTTCGAAGCATGTTCGCGCTATACAATGATATGCATTATACGCGTCTTGTTTTGGTGTGAGGTCTCGACCACAGTAAGTCATCAAAAATTTAGACTTGTTTGAGTACGCATCGTCCGCCACGACAGCCGCGCGCCCACGCTGGCATCTCATCACAATGCAGTAGATTTAAGAGTTCTTTGTTACTGAAAGCAGTGAAATCATGAGTCCCACCAGAATGACGGGCTGAGAAAAACGAGAAATTTTACTTTGCCTGCACTGTTGATTGAACACAAAGAGCAACTAACTTCTTACGGTTGTACGTGTTCACTGGCTCCGATACTTCTTGTAAAATAGGGCGACAAATTTCAATTGCAATTCCGTCCGAGATGGCGATGATACCATGAAAAGGACTGTTTCTCAAACACTGAAAAAGTGCTGCCTTTTTTTAGCACTCTTCTTCTCTGACTGGAAATTGTATTTGGGGCAAAATATGATTCATGGATAGTAGTTTCTCAGATAAAGTATAAGATACCGCTGAAGTTCCAATACCATACGCCCACGAAATGTCAAGATCACGTGCTCCTGCTAGCATTCGTAAAGTAAAAAAACAGCATAACAGAAGCATGTAGAGAACTTGCAATGTTAGAAACATTATTCTGGCATCCTTGTATTTTGGTTTCTACTTCATGTAGCAGAAACAAGAATTGAGATTTGGAAACACGATAAATCCTTTTAATGATAATGTCAGAAATACTCTCAATGTGCGCTTGTGTATCAAACGATCGTCGAGCTAGGACGCATTGGAGTGCTCGATTGTCGGTTTCTTTCAGTTGCGCGTATATTGCAGAGCAAATAATGTGGACAATATACAACATCGTACTTCGTCTTCAATTTTGTTTTTTTAGGCTATAAAAATGCTTGATTTGGAATGAGGTTGAGGAAAGTGGTAGTGCTCGGAGAAACAGTGAGTCGATTCATGATATGGAATTGAATGGATGAATACTCTTCGGCATGTAATGGAAAGATCCTTCTAGCTTTGTTACAGAGAGACAACAAAAACGGACAGAAATCGAAAGGTTTGTAATTCAGAGTTATTCGTTCACAGATTAAAAAAGTCATAGAATGGCCCTAAGGGTTCTGTTGTTAGAGTACTGCTAAAAACCGTTCGTGAATGTTTGAGTCATATTCAATCATTCATGTCCATTTGTTTAAGTTTAACTATGAATGGTTGCAATGCTACATTTCTATAACAGTGTAAGTCTATCCCGTTTCCACCCCACTCAAATTATTCATTATAAACAGCATAATAGATCGGCGCATAAACACGTCAAACAACAACACCGATACAGAAGAAGACGCTCGTTATTTGAGCCAATTTGTAGACATTTTGCTTCCATCGCAGCTGCTGCAAAGGCAGAGAAAAATACCATATTTAGTCTGTTACGTCGCGTTTGATTGTTATAGCGCATTGATAAGCGCTATCTTCGTTTCTGCTGGAGCCAGCTTTCAGCACTGAGTACTTGTGTCATCACTAATCTTGATTTTTATCAAATAGGAATTGAAGAGGGTTGTCGCATTCGAAAGCAGCGCGGTATTACACCTTGCCCAAACATTCAGACCTTGACGCCACCTCGCGTTGCTTCCCAGCTCTCCGGACGCTCTGAAATCAACAAAGAGATTAACCAAACTCTCACAGATATAACTGTGGAATATCTACGTGATTGGGTGTCGTGTAGTTGGGTGGAGAAGGTTTTTGTGCTACTGAAGATTCATGCACGCGTACTGAAGAGATGTACCAGATTGTACATCTGCATACTGCGTCACACGGTGACGGAGATGAAGTGATAATGATGCTTTGTAGGACTGATTGTAATGGATTCTGACATTATTGGTGGTCTACTCTGCGCAATTGCGGGTCTATGATAATGTGTAGGACATATACACTATATGTGCATGTAGTCTACTGTTACTGAAATACTTAAGTAGTTGTTGAGAGTTCAATAGCTCTCGACTAGAACAACAACGAACTATTTTACAACCGTCTTTCGACTTCTTCTTCTGTACATCCGCGCTTCTTCGCGCTTTTCGTGCTACTCCGCCTCTGTTTGTCCGTAGGGACCTCAACAGCGCATTTACCTTGTGTCTGCTTGTTCGCCATGGACCTCAGCAGCACTCCGGACTACGGTGCGCCTCGCCCCTGTGGTTCGAACCGACCAGATTGTTTGATAGTTATAACTGTCGTCGGTCTTGCCGGCCGCCTCTCGACAAGTATAGCTACGCAATATGTCGGGCTATCTTTCTGAATGAGATGCTCCGACCGTTTCCGGGAGGTAGCTCTATATCTATGGAAATGCGGACCTTTCCGGTTACCTTCCCCCGTTCTCCGCTGATGAAGTGATGTATGAAGCAGAAGATCCGGACCCGCTGACCCCAAATGCTACCGCTACTGAGAAATCCGCATATGCAGAGCAGGTGCAGTTCTACTGTGATAGTATGATGGATGCGTTCAAGTCTACTGGATGTACAGGAGAGGCACTCTGGATTGAGTAAACTGCTACGTTTCGCAGGCATACAATCCTAGCTATGACGAAAGAGACAGCTCAGCAATGGGTTTCGTTCCTGCTCTCACGTGGGGTGCATGTTTCCCACAAACACTTCCTCCCGCATGCATTAACACTTATCGAATGCCTTCTACAGGAGACATTTGTTCCCGCCGCAGCGATTTCGGGTACAAAAAACCAGCTCTTGGGATCCAGAACCGAACTCATGGAACATGAAATCCTCAGAAGCGGAGACGTGGCTGAAAAACGCCGTGTTCTAGTCATCAATGCTGACGAATCTCATCATGAATCTGATGTAGAAGGGACTACATGTGAACAGCATCGTTCCGCTACTGTTATGGTACTTTCTGAACGCCAAAGTGCTACGAGCTCGCAACGCAGAAGCGATGTAGAGCGTGCAATGTGTCCTCAAACAGCTAGTGAAGAAGCGAAGGGAGCTGTGAGGAATATATCTATTCTTTGGAACTCGTCACAAGTCCAAGACACCAGCCTCTGTAGCCATTCTCTTACCACGAACGGCTTGATGCGCGCTTACCAAGGAGAGGACGAATTCGGTGGACGTTGTGATCACGATCTTTCGTTCGCATTTCTACTGTATGAAACCTTGTCTCGCGCTAACCGCTGCAACGAGTTAGGATGGAAGGCAGAAGTTTAGTTCAATCGGAAAGGTGGGACGAAGGATTGAGGATCCTCTCCAGAAAGAAAAAGTGTGAGTGTGCAATATCTACTTGATTGGGTATCCTGTGGTTGGGAGGAGAAGGTTTTTGTGCTACTGAAGATTCATGCACGCGTACTGTAGAGATGTACCAGATTGTACATGTTAACTCACCCTGACTCAGCGCCTTTTGTGTCAGGCGCTGAGCAGAAAGAGATGGAACAGACCATCTCACCATCCTTGGGGGTGGTGAGAAAGCGTCTGGCCTTCTCACCATTCCTTAGGATGATGAGATGGCCTGCTTACAATACCGCTTGGCATGCAGACCCGTAGGATTGCGTTGTAGTCGAGAAAGACGAGTAGCGTCTTTCTCTACACTATAAAAGGGGAGGAAGAGAGCTTGATCGTCCTAAACTCTCTTCCCCAACCCATCTTCTTCATCAACTATCATCTACCTAAGTAAAACCAATTTGGTTTTTTCGATACTAGTCGTAACTACCGATGTATCGCTTTTCATATAATCGAGTTTTATCGACATTCCGGAATTAATCGGAAGCTCGTTATCTTGATTAAAAGTAAGTTCAAATAAGCTCTCTGCAAATTTGATAAATTCTGTTTATTGTAATACGGCGTTGTTAAGCTAAGGCGAAGGACGTATAAGACCTGATTACTAATTTAAACGATTCTTCTATTTTCTAATTTGCACAGTGGCTAATTTCTATTGTCAAAGTATTGTCCCTCGTAACCAACCAGGGCCTACTGTTGAAGTAGTTCAACACTTATACCCTATCACAGTGGAGGAACCCGCCACTCCATCACCGCACTTTACATTGCTGGATAATCAGCCGCCGCCACCGCTCCAACTATTGGCACCGGCCAACAATCAACCAACAGCCAATCAGAAGCCGAAACGCACACCGGTGCTGCACCAGCTCGTTGACAGTGACGTCGACAGCGAGCATTTCACACCGCCCCGCCGGCACCCCAGTGTAATTGACCTCGAGGCAGAAGAAGTACCCGTACCACGAGTCCCACGTGGCATACCGATGCCGAAACCCAAACCTTTCATACAAAAACTTCGTGTTAAAAAGGACAGACTGTATCGGGACCGTTGCCAACCGAAACCACGTAGCCGCAACGTGGCCAGATCAAAGAGATTTTGCAAACTGTGTGACATACAGTGCAATTCTGCCAAAAGGTACTTCGACCACAAGCAGTCACGCGGTCACAAGACACGTTTACAGAACAAACGTGATCCTTCGTTCTGCAAAACGTGTGACCGTCATTTCGAGTCACACCACCACCTCAACCGTCACCTAAACGGCAAAGATCACCATAAGGTGCTTTACCGTAAGAATTTAAATAAATAAACTTCCATTTGCTTTTACGCTTTACTTCAAAACCTATTAGTAGTGTCTAATAAAGATAGTATTTTCTTAAAACAAAGAAAATATAGGTAATAACTAAAAAGAACAGTACAGTTACTAGTTAGTACACTATGCCTCCACTTAACGGAAACTTCACAACTAATGTCAGGTATGCCGACCCACAGCAACGACAATCCATAGAGTTCATTAAGAACATTCAAGAGAATAATGCCGATGCTGAACCTGCGCACATTATTGAACTTTTGAGAACAGGGTACCCACCAGACAAATTACTCACATATTCTATTTTGAGTAATGGGTTGCTAATGCGTAAGCTCGCAAAGTTCCTAGAAGATCGAGGAATAACTCTTCCAGAACACGAAAGTAATCACCTCTTGAAAAGAATAGCTAAAACTATTTTCGAGGTATCAAACCTAGAGGATGCTTTCGCTGCAATAGATTTATTCGAACAGACCCCATCTTCTGCCCCGAACAGCCGCAATCAACCAGTCAGCAACACCGAACCACAAGAGACCGTCGAAGCTGAGACGATACGCGATGCCTCACCAAGCAAACGTACAATTGAGCAAAACCGCCAACGTCAGCCATGGCGCTCTCCAATACCCAACAATGAACCACAAACAAACTTTGGAGACCAGCGAGACAAGATCACTCATTATATTGCCTCTCGTTTCAAAGATGAATCTTCCAAATTCTCAGGGGCTCTTGGCGAATGTTGGGAGGAATTTCTAAGCGATTATAAGTATGCCGCTTTAGATTACAATCTATCCAACCACCAAAGACTCCAGTACTTGCACCATCTCTTGCGTGGAAATGCAAAACGGTTTTACGTACAAAACGTTGATGGCAGAGTGCGAAGCTTCAGGGAAGCTTCAGCAATCATGGAAAAGGAATACAACTCTCTCTCCCGTCAGAACCGCATTGCTGCCTATCTACGCAACCTACGAATCCAGAAATTTGCTTCAAAGAGCTCTTCATTAAGCGACGCTTTGGAGAAACTCCATGAAGAAATTTCCAAGCTGTCTCCACAAGGCCCTATGCACTGCCGATCCGAGCGCAACCGGATTGAATATTTACAGAATCCTGTTATTGGGCATTCATGGGCCCGAGACGCCTGCAGCAGAGCCAATGCGGGACTAATTAGCTATCACGAACTTTATGGACAGTTGGAAGCCGCAATTCAACTAGATCAGGAAGAGAAAATCGGTCGCATGCGAGATCAGAAAAGTCTTCAGTTAGACTCCCTCTCTACCGAAGATTTCCAGAATCCCGACACGACTGAGACATTTTATGCTGGCCAATCTCGGTACACACGTCATCCAAATTCCACGAACAGGACAAAATATCGTCAATCCAAGAACAAGCGAAACGTTAACTGTTGGAATTGTGGTAAATTTGGACATGTGATAGCTGAGTGTAGGCAACGCAAGGACCTCACCAACACTGCCGCCAACCGGGTGCAATATTTGCAACGTAACGGCTGTAAGGATCAGAACAAGGCTTTGAAACGCGTTTTATACGAAATCTGTCAACAGCTCGAAGAATCTAGTGATTCCGATGAGTTTGAACGTGCTGAAACATTCTTTGCATGCAATGGCGATGCAGATTTTAGTGAGGGCAACGAAAATTCATATCCTTCTGAACAATTCTTTGCGTCCAACTTTGGAACGCAAAGTAGCGAGCCATCCCTCTCAAACTGCCTTGAAGATTTTTAAGTGGGAGTACTAATGATTTCTGCCGTAGTGCTCCTCCCAAGCAGCAGAAAAAAAGGGACCAGCCAAGTCCTCCAACGGCTCACCACGAATCATTCGTTTTTGTACACGTAAGCAAGCACGATACAGTTCACACACACCTCGTTGGAACCTTATCGACATACATAGCGTAAAGACGAGCTCATTCGACAAAACACGACGCGAATTTCAAGGCGCATGCCTGGACTCTGGCGCACAACAATCCTTAGTGGGAAAGCAACAAGCCCACGCGTACTGTAAACTTGTTGGCATTCCATTTAAGCCGAAACACTCCAACAAAGCTTTCAAATTTGGAGATGGCGTATACTTCAGCCGTGGAACCATGCAAGTCCGCATTCCAATCCCTGGCAACACTTTTCTTCCACTAGAAATTGATGTTGTTGACGCCTCAGTACCGCTCCTTATTGGACTCGACATCTTGGACTTACACGCTCTTGTACCGGACAACGTGGAAAACATGCTTATCAATAAGAAGCTCAATTGGTCAATCCCAATCACGAGAAAATTCGGTCAAATGTACTTAGAATGGGACTTCTCTGAGACACTTTACACAAAAAGTGAACTCCGCAAGATGCATATGCACTTCTACCATCCTAGCGCAAGCAAGCTTTTCAACTTGATCTCCCGAGCAAAGCCAGAAAATGCCACACCCGAGACCAGGAAACTCATGGAGCGTATATCAAAATCATGTGCCACGTGCCAACGTTTCACACCCCGGCCACAGTCCTTCCAAGTATCCGTTCCAGGCAAAATAATATTCAACAGTGAAATTGCTTTGGATCTTATGTTTTTGGACAAAATACCGGTACTACACGTTGTTGATACACAAACGCACTTCAGCTCTGCAGTATTCCTTAAGAGTCAAACCACCGAAGCGATCTGGTACGCATTTCTCAGTTGTTGGGCAACACTTTACACTGGATATCCGGACAGAATGAAACTGGATAAAGCCAGACAATTTACATCTGCTCGATGGAAAGAACTGACGAGCATGGCTGGAATCACCTTACAGTTCTCAGGCGTTGAAAGTCACAACTCCCTTGGCCCAGGCGAACGATATCACGAACCCTTACGACGTATATACCAAAAGATCCGTTACAGTGAGCACGATGTACCTATCGCACTAGCCCTTCGTCTTGCTGTAAAGGCTATGAACGATACAGTGAACCCCGAAGGACTTGTACCTTCACTACTTGTATTTGGAGTTCTTCCCCGCTTCCCGCCCTTTAGCACAGAACTTCCAAATCATGAGGAGCGAATGAGAGCTCTTCAACTCGCGCGCACCGAAATGGAAACCATCACCTCGGAGCTTCGTTTGCGTCGAGCAGTCGTCGCTCGCATTCCATCTGCCGCAGCAACAAACTTGAAAGTTGGACAAGAAGTTCTAGTTTATCGAGAGAATCTGAAGCCAATAAAATGGACTGGACCATACAAAATTATGAAAATTGACGACAAACAAATCTACATCAACCGCAATGGCGAAACAGTCCAACATTCTATTGCGCAAGTCAAGCCCTTCTATCGTGACGAACTAATGAACAACCTTCATATTTGTCTACAACCAATACTTCCTAGTGACTTTGAACTCTATGATGTTCAAATCACTGAAGTATTAGGTCCTTCCGATGAACGTCGGAACCTACCAGCATTCAGTGAAGCCAAACGAAAAGAGCTGGCAGGATTAATATCCCGTGGAACGTGGAAAGTCATCAGAAAGGACGAAGTGTCAGAAGATGCCAACATTCTCACTGGCAGATTTGTGCTCGTCATCAAAAATCCAGAAACTGATGAAGAGATATTCAAAGCCAGATTTGTCGCCCAAGGGCACAAAGATCCCGAAAAACCTCTTCTTGTACATAATTCTCCTAATCTGCGACAATATTCAACCCGAATTCTCGTTACTATCGCCGCTATTCTTGGATATAGAGTATGGAACACAGATGTTCGCCAAGCATACTTACAATCCGCCCAGAAGCTCATGCGTAAAGTATATTTGAAACCTCCAAAAGAATTAGTTCTTCCACCAGAAATGTTGTTGGAACTTCTTCGCCCTCTATATGGACTTTCAGACTCTGGAGACTATTGGTACAGAACAATAACCACCCATCTGAAAGAAGACCTAGGAATGAAACCGAGAAAGGGAGATCTGTCATTATTTATGAGACACGAACAGTCAAAGCTTATTGGCTTAACCGGTGTTTACGTAGATGAGCTCCTCCAGTGTGGAAACGAGCAGTTCCTGCAACAGGCAAAACGCACCGTTCAGAAATTTGAATCAAAGGACTTGGAAATGGATTGTGCTCTATTTGCAGGCGTAGATTGCGCACAATGGACAAAGGATTCTCACTCAGTCAGAAACATTATACCAAACGATTGCGAATTCTTCCGAAAGATTGCACCTTCTCCGATTTCCGTTCTCTGAGACATAAACTTGCTTGGTTAACTCACACGCGACCAGACATTTGCTGTGCTGTTAACATGGCTGCACAAGTTACGGAACCTTCTTTCTCAAAGGAAGATGTGAAAAACATCAACAAAGTCGTAACGCATATCCAGCAGACTCAGGACGTAAGTCTGAATTATGTTAAACTTGATGTCAATTCACTTCATCTTAAGGTATATTCCGATTCATCATTCGCCAACAACACAGATAACTCATCCCAAATCGGATTCATCATTCTTCTCGTGGATAAGTTTGAAAACTGCAACATTCTTCACTTCTCAAGTCACAAAAGCCGGCGCGTTACCCGATCCGTTCTCGGAGGAGAACTATACGCATTTGCAGATGCCTTCGACGTTGCTTACGTTATCAAACATGACTTAGAGTAAATACTCGGGAAAAAAATACCAATCACAATGTTGACTGACTCAAAAAGTCTATTTGATGTAATAACAAAAAGCTCATCGACATCTGAAAAGCGACTCATGATCGACATTTCAGCAGTTCGTGAAGCCTACTCGAACCATGAAATCTCCGATGTTGGATATGTCACTTCCAATAACAACCCCGCCGATTCATTCACAAAAGTTAAGAACTGCGATGCTTTGAACCAACTAGTAGTAACCTCAAAATGCGTTTTAGATATTGAACAATTAGTAATTCGTGAACCAATGCGACAATTGTAAGCCGTATGAAAAGAGAAGGGAGTGTTAACTCACCCTGACTCACCGCCTTTTGTGTCAGGCGCTGAGCAGAAAGAGATGGAACAGACCATCTCACCATCCTTGGGGTGGTGAGAAAGCGTCTGGCCTTCTCACCATCCCCTAGGATGATGAGATGGCCTGCTTACAATACCGCTTGGCATGCAGACCTGTAGGATTGCGTTGTACTCGAGAAAGACGAGTAGCGTCTTTCTCTACACTATAAAAGGGGAGGAAGAGAGCTTGATCGTCCTAAACTCTCTTCCCCAACCCATCTTCTTCATCAACTATCATCTACCTAAGTAAAACCAATTTGGTTTTTTCGATACTAGTCGTAACTACCGCTGTATCGCTTTTCATATAATCGAGTTTTATCGACAGTACATCTGCATACTGCGTCACACGGTGACGGAGATGAAGTGATAATGATGCTTTGTAGGACTGATTGTAATGGATTCTGACATTATTGGTGGTCTACTCTGCGCAATTGCGGGTCTATGATAAAGTGCAGGACATATACACTGTATGTGCATGTAGTCTACTGTTACTGAAATACTCAAGTAGTTGTTGAGAGTTCAATAGCTCTCGACTAGAACAACAACGAACTATTTTACAACCGTCTTTCGACTTCTTCTTCTGTACATCCGCGCTTCTTCGCGCTTTTCGTGCTACTCCGCCTCTGTTTGTCCGTAGGGACCTCAACAGCGCATCTACCTTGTGTCTGCTTGTTCGCCGTGGACCTCAGCATCACTCCGGACTACCGTGCGCCTCGCACTTGTGGTTCGAACCTACCAGGCCGTTTGATAATAAGTAAACAAGACTTAGCTACGCCTGGAGCAGATAGAGAGCACAACTGCCAGAGAATAGTAGTTACGTATTTCCTTTTTACTGATCCCCCGACTTCTGCATACTTCCAATACTCTTCTCATGCGATCAAGGTAGGAAGAAAAACCACTTCACACAGAAAAGTTTGATTATTCTGGCCCCTAAGAATTGTGCAAAGTATTGGAGTTTTTACTGCGTTACTCTCCTTCGTTAGAGATGCTTGTAGTATGATGTTCGCACTGAGTGCTGCCAGCACACAAATGTGATAATCAGATTTGTCAAATCCCCTCCAAAGCCATATTGGATACTCTCTATGGTTTCAGGTCCGTTCTGATATCATATTTTAAGAAGTACGGATATATATATATATATATATATATTCAGTTATTATTCAAATGTTTCGAAGACCCAATGTAGTAAATTTGAAACCGTACGCCTGCAATATAGCAAAACTGGGCATGACTCTTCAAAAATGAGTCAGCATTTATTTCATGCCATATATAAAAAAAGTAAAAGCGTTGAGATTTGTACGCCTGCTTCTTTTCTGTGAGCCCTGGAGTATTACTCTCCGAGGGGCTACCAGTACCACCGTCAGCCCCATCTCTTGATGGCAGCACAGTCCGAGTTCACGAGGGCTGCTTGTCGCAGTCCAGCGTATTTAACTCGTATGGGTCGTTGAAGCACTGTGGAGACCCCTCCATCGAGCGCCGCAATCCACGTTTCAAAGCTCAAGATTCATACCTTTTCTCGCGCTGGGCGTTCAACGCGATCTATGCGAACACGACCGCGTATTGCAGCGTAGCAACCACATATCGAGCAGTAGTTTTTCGTTCAACTTCCACGGTTATGGCGATCAAGATTGCTGCTACAACTTTGGTTTTACTCGGCTTGACGTGGAGTGGATGATTGAAGCAGTGGGGTGGCCATCGCTCCGGATAAATACAGCCCGCAACCACTACATCGTCACCCCAATTCTCGCGACCTGCCTCGTCCTGCGTCGAATGTCCTCTCCTGTGCGATTGGCGGACCTGAAGGGTCAGTTTGGCAAACACCGCCCTCATATCTCGAAAATCTGTTGGGAGGCGCTAGAGGTTATGTGGAGTACACTCCACTCTCTCATGTGTAGTATTCTGCCGTCATTTATTGGGACACATGAGACCCATTACGCAGGTTCTACTCATGAGAAGTCACAGAGACTAACTAACTGTGTTGGTTTTATTGATGTTACTGTAACACAAAAGCAAATACGAGGGTGTAGGATGTGCTTGTGGCTGGTGTCTGGCCGAGCTCTGCCAGAATCAGCTGTTCAAGCCTTTATGTAGTGCTAGCTTCTCTACATAAAGGTAAAGTTCTATATCTTCTATCCTATCGTTGTAAGTAGATAGATAATGATCACAAAATCTAACGTAACAGGAGAGGAGTCTGTAGCGTACTGCAACGTATTGGTACACTCAACCCGTCCTTGGATGAGTCAATGTCCCATTGGCTTTCCCTTCCGGTTGACTTTTCGAACTGCGTCTTTGCAGTTCTTCAGCGAAGTTGTCGGGAGCCAAACTGCGTCATCGCGAGTGTCGTTGGTGAAGGGCACATGGTAGAAAACAAGTCTGTGAAACTTGCACTTTTCCAGCATATCTGCTACTTCTTGTTCCATTTCACCGTCGTTGTTGATCACAATATCAAGAGTGTCCTGATTCCTAACGTGATACGCTTTCAACTTTGACACATGAATGACGTCGTGGGCTCGCTTCATGGCGGGGGGAGCTCAATACGGTATGTCACGGGGCCAAGAACATCCACAATCCAGAAGGTTCCAATATATCGAGGCTGCCACTTCTTCGGCAAAGTGGTCCTGCGCGCAAGCGAGAGTGAGTCGGCTTCAAGGAGAACCAGATCACCTGTCTGGACCGAGACATCTCTGCGGCGCTGATCTGCATAATAATTCTGGCGGGCAGCCGCTTCGGCGAGATGATCCCTAGTCAGGGCACGCAGCGCGTTTTGGCGATCAAAGACACCGGATGCTTCCTGTTCTCGAACGCCGCAGTCTTCGAGCTTACGAGTGACAGGCGTATGCGGAATGAATCCAAGCTCTACTTCAAATGGCCCAAGCTTTGTAGAACCGTGTCTCGACGCGTTCTATTCAAACTGAGCTGTAGGGAGACACAGGTGCCATTCCGTCGGATTCTTCTATACAATCGCCCACAGCATTGAAGAGAGCGTTCGGATCATATTCTCGGACTGTCCATCAGTCTGGGGATGGTTAGTGGTAGAAAGATTGGAGCGGATGTTCAACAGTTCGACGAGGGACTTCCAGAAGTTCGAGGTTACCTTGGGATCGCGATCACTGCCCAGTGTATGCGGTACACCTTGGATACCAAGCAGATGAACGTCGAACAAATGGGCAGTTTCTCGGGCTGTGGCAGTCGTTGTAGTCGGTACGAAAATTCCTTGTTTGAACAGCTTATCAACCATCACTAAGATCGCGTCATGTCCGGCACTGGAAGTTGGGATTTCTGTGAGGAAATCAAAGGTTACGATCTCTAAGCAACGGTTTGGGATAGAGAGAGGTTGTAGCAAGCCTTGACGGAGGCGGTTTGATGACTTGTTCGTATGACAGTCGTGACAATTGCGTACGTGTATGGAGATAATCTCATACATCTGAGGCCAGAATACGTACTTCTGTGCCACATAATAGGCTTTGTCGGCATCTACATGTCCTATTCCATGGAAGTACTCTTCACTGTATGACGAAGATCGGTTGAAGGAATATACATTCTGATCGAACCTGCGCCAGTCCAATACAGCATGTCATTCGCGATTCGAAAGTTGCGTAGATGACGTCGGACAAGAGCCGACGGTTCGTAAGAGGCATCGCGAAGCGTGCGGAGCATTTCGGTAGCGAACGAATCGTCAGTGTAGTCAGTACGGACTGATGCCAAGAGGTTAGGGATCTGTATCCCGATGGAGCGAAGGTGGGGGGCGTGGTCGGGTCTTCGACTGAGTGCATCTGGTACAAAGTTCAACCGTCTGGCAATGTGTTAGATGTCGAAGGTGTACTCCTGAATTTCGTCGAGCCATCTGCACTGGCGGCCGGTAAGCTTCGGCTTCGAGTACAGATATCGAATCGGGTCATGGTCAGTGCGTAAAACGAAATGTCGGCCACGTGGACATGGAGCCCAAGTACGAAGGGCAATCATTACAGCAAGGAGTTCTTGGTCTCCAGTGTCCCATCTCGATTCAGTATCCGAGAAGTGATGGGAAAGGTATGCAATGGGGTGATTGTCTTGCGAGAGGGTCGCCTTACCTGCGTACTTCGAGGCGTCAGTAGACAAGACCAACGTCTTGTCTGGAGAATAATGGGCCAGGACGGGAGCGGTGGTTAAGGCTAGCTTGATTGCATCAAACGCTGACTCCTGTTGGGCGTTCCACTTGAACTCATGTGATCGCAGTAGGTCCGTCAGTGGCCGGAGTATGTGAGCGTAGCCCTTAATGAAGCCGCGATAGAAGTTCGTCAGGCCCACTAACTGTTGAATGTGACGTAAATTCTGTAGGGTAGGCCAGTCTCTGACTGACGCAGTTAATCTTTCCTGGGTGGATACTCCCTTATCTGACACATGTAACTCAAGGAAGTCTACTTCCTTGACACCAAAAGCGCATTTGCTGAGCTTTGCGTATAGTTTGTGCTTACGTAAAGCCACGAACACCTTTCGTAGATGCTCTTTGTGTTGTGTTATCGATTTGCTGTATACCAATATGTCATCAATATACAGAACCAGACATTCTCCATTTAGGTCCTTCAGTGCTGATGCAATCAGCCTCGAGAAGGTGGCTGGAGCATTCGCTAGTCCAAAGCATAGGACCTTCCATTCGAACGATCCAAAGCGGGTTCGGATGGCTGTCTTGTGACAATCTTCATCACGAATGCGCATCTGATGATACGCACCTACTAAGTCAATCTGGGAGACCACTTTCGCGCGCGCAACTTGATCCAGAGCCTCGTCGATGAGGGGTAATGGGGTGGAATCAGGTATGGTAATTCGATTGAGAGCACGACAGTCGCATACCATTCGTAACTGACCACTCTTGTTCCTGACAAAAAACACCGGTGCACCAAACGGGGAGGAAGAGGGTCGAATGAGCCCTTTGCGGAGGAGCTCACCCAAGGTGTTTCGAAGCAGCTGAAGTTCTTCATTGGAAAATCGGATGACTGGACGAACTGGCAGTGGCGGATCCTGTTTGAGATTTATCTCAAAGTCCTGTTCTCGGCGTGGGGGAAGCTCGTACGGAAGCTCTTCCTTGAAGACATCGCGGAACGTGTCAACGATGGCTGCCAATTCCGGATGACAGTCCACAGCGGTTGAAGGATGTTGTAACCGCAGTGCATACAACTCACAAGCTCGTTGCTTGAAGAGCTTGCGCAGTCGTTTAAAGGAGATTGTTTTCATCGTGGGAGGCTTTGGTCGGGCTGACGCCGCCGTATTGTGACGAGGATACACTGTAGCCGTTGAACCATCTGCGCGCTTGATGGTCATTGTGTGTGTCTTCCAATCTACGTGCGGGTTGATTACGCCCAATCATTCACGTCCTACTGTCATGAGAGGAGCACCGTCATGCTCTTCGTTCATCTCGATGACAAAGAGAGATACTGTGGCGGAAGTTTCGTGCAGGTCCACTTTGGCTGAAGTTTCATGCAACACAGGAATCAAGCTGTGATTGCCAAGTTGCGCTTGAGCGCATACAGAAGAATGGAGTCCGAGTCCGCATCGTTTTGCGGCAGCCGGGGACATAAAAGCGTGCGAAGCGCCGGGTCCAGGTGGAACGCAACACGGACACCGTTGACATATGCGTGGTAAATTATGTCCTCGGTGTAGTGCGCATTGACTGCGGAAAGGCGAGGAAGGGTGTCAACACGAACTGAACGAGCTGCACTGGCGTGCGGCGTGGTTAGTTTTTTTGTTTGTTCTTCAACGGCTTCTGCGCGGAAGCAGTAGCAACTGTCATACGACAAGGATGCTTCGGAACACTCCAGGGTTTCTTTCCACATTTCATACAGCGGTCGTGGCTGCGGTATGTGTCAAGCTCAAGATGGTTCTGGAAATCGGCTGGACCCATCGGTTCGTCGTCTGGATCTTTGTTGATTGCCACAGCTCTTAGCGGTTTCGTGCTATGGCGGGCTGGACGTTGCGAGCGATTGACTTCCTTTGCATGCGATCTCTGCCGTCGTGAAGGTTGGGAATGTATCCCAGAATCTTCCCAACTCTCAGAGTTGTACATCATGCGGACAAAGTTGAACAATTCCGACATGGATGGCGGCTGTCCAGATGGGTACCGCTCAGACAGCTTCTTGCGAAACAGGGTTGGCAAACTGAGTTGGAAATACGTAAAGGCTTCATTGATTGGCGTTGCGCAAATATTGGTGAGCTCGCGGAACTTCGAGATATGGTGTTCAAGTGACCCGTTCCTTCGCAGTTGGAATAGCGAGAGCCGAGCGTTTGCGTGTTTGTTTGCAGGGACAAACTCTTGGATCATGGTGACTTGTAGCTGTTCAAGAGAAGCAAATTGCTCTCCAGTTAGAGTTACACGATTGTACCAAAGATCGGCGTGATCACGCAGGAGGCAGACGGCGATATCAACCCCTTCTCGTGCGGTACGTCCTCGACAAAGATTGGTCACTTTGCGAATGCTTGAAATGAATGACCTAACCTTTGTTGAGTTTCGTTCATGCTCTTTGCTACAGTAGGGAAGAAAGTTGGACGATTTGAGGACTTGCAACGTCGTCTGGTTCGGTTTTGACTGTTCCTAAAACATAGAGTGCAAGTGCAATGGTTCATGCTGTGCGGTTCTTGCATCTGGTGGTGCTACCTTTTCCTGCACTATGGCTGGCACCGAACTTGAATGGGTATTGTCACTTGCGCCTAGTGCGGACAATTGTGACCTGAGTGCTTCGATGGCCACTTGTTGTTTTTCAAGCATTTGCAACAAGACGGGCCCACTTGTCGCTCTTGCGAAGTCGTCTGGGTTGGTCACTGGCCGGAGTGAACGAACTTCGGAGAGAGCACTGGGCTGCTCATCGTTGGCGATTTGTGTTGAGCGAGCTGAAGAAGACGCGGCATTCTTAGCAAGCGAGGTGGACGCAGGCTGCATTGAAGACGAAGCTCCACCTGATTTAGACCTCGTAAGCTTGGCTGCTTTCGATCGAGTAGCTATTAATCTTTCTGAAGCCAACGGCATTGCGTAAACTGAGCAAGACTGAGCAAGTTCCGAGCGGTGGGAACTTCAAAAATATGCTACCAAATGTAACACAGAAGCAAATACGAAGGTGTAGAATGTGCTTGTGGCTGGTGTCTGGCCGAGCTCTGCCAGAATCAGCTGTTCAAGCCTTTATGTAGTGCTAGCTTCTCTACATAAAGGTAAAGTTCTTTATCTTCTATCCTATCGTTGTAAGTAGATAGATAATGATTACAAACTCTAACGTAACAGCAGAGGAGTCTGTAGCGTACTGCAACGTATTGTTACAGTTACCATAACTGGAATAGCAAGACTGAAGGGGAACACGCCCCAAAGTGTGGTGTACAATGACCACAAGTGAAAGCAACGCCTTGAAATATATCAAGCTGTCAACTCACCTGACTGTTTGATTCTACACGCATGTGTCCCTATTAATGGCAGGGGTCACCACTAGACACTATACTTTCGCAGTGAGCTCGACGACGTACTGCTGTCAGTGCTACAGATTGATAATTGGAGGTATTGTTTGTACGGTGACTCGGGGTACAATAGACATTGGTACCTCGAGGTGCCGTTTCAAGTTTCAACACTGATGCAAGCGCAGAGGGCCTTCAATAAGGCCATGTCGCCGACAAGGATAACGGTGGAGTGGACGTTTAAGGAGGTGAGAATGCAATTTACTGTTCAAGATTTCAAGCGGAAGATGAAGCTACTGGAGAGTCGTATCGGGTTGTTGTTTTTGTGCCGCATGTTCTTCAGCAACTGCCGCAACTGTGGTTATCCAAACCAGTTATCGAAGTAATTCAATTGCCCCCCGCCATCACTTGAGTCGTATCCTAGCATGCACAGAGGATAGAGAGCAACATGGCGGTGAGGAGAGGTTCTACGAGTTGGTGGGCAACTTGTGTACTGCCCAAGCTGCAGTTACGACTTGAAACGCGTTTTTCGTCACTTCTGTTGCGCCTGGAAAGCGCCCAATAAAACCGGCAGCTTTTTCAGCTTCAGTTCACTGTTCTCTTATCTTTCCAAACGACATTCTTACCGGTCTTTGCAGCGCTACTTATTCTCCACATCGAATCTGTGGCGCTCAAATTTCAATTGCTCACTCTCCGAGTCAACCCGTGCCATGTCGGACTCCTTGAGAGACTCACCAAATGCTGCCAACTTCCCACCTATACCTCCACCTCGCACCATTCTGCGCTTGTTGCTATACTTTGGAATTCCACCTGAGTCAATCCCGAAGCCTTCTTCGTTGCTCCTGTAATCAACTGAAAGCTTGTTCTTTTTAGATAACGACACTGTAACAAAAGCTTTCCGGATTCTTTCCTTCTCTTTCTCCTCTTTTGCCCCTTTCTCGTTCTTCGGGTGTTTTTGCTTCTTCAATTCATCCTTGTCTTCACGCATCTGTGATAGTAGCTCGTTGAGCTCACCCAACTCCTCATCCTTTATGCCAAACCTTAAATGAGTTAAACCATCCCCCTTATCGAAAGATTCCTGTAAACGATCATAGCGGTCTTGGCACTGCTTCCACTTAAGCTTACACGTCATTACAGGGTTTTCATTGCATCGATCAGCAACAATCTCGTCCAGGGCTCTTGTTTTGCCGTAAGGTGCGATGTGTGCCTTCGCCGCCGCAACTTCACGCACAATAACTAGGTCCTCAGTAGCGGTGTACTTAGAACGATGACTGCTATTTTTACGGCATTCATCCGTGCCCATGGGGGAAGCAGCAGACTCTGAAGAGGAGAAGTGGGCAGATACAACTGCAACAGCGTTCTTGGCTGAAGGTAAAACATGGAGATTAGCGTAGCAAGCTGAGTTGGAGGAACTTGTGGTGTGAGAGGGGATGAAACTGCGTCACTAGCCGGCACATTAGCCATAGTGCAGTTGTGTGGGTTAGCGGCAGTGTGGCTTCTCTAGGGATGCAAGGTATAAGGAAGAGCGCGGAGGGTACCTGTGTTTGCTTTCTTTTACCTCCCGCCAAAATCAATTACTCACGCGTCCCTGGCTTTGTCACAGACTCGTGACTAGCCAGGCAGATGTCAGCCTGGTTTGTCACGAATCCGAAGCAGAAGTCCGTAAAATGGCTTGCAGTGTAAATTCTTTTACCGAAATGTTGCAGTTAGAAAACTCATTCCCTCAGGTGTACGGTCACTATTACGACATTCGTGCGAATTATCTGGTCGAGCACAGATCCTCCCCCCGCCATAGCATAGTGCTCTGCGTTTTATGGCAGAGGCGGTATCTGTGCTGCTACAAAAAGGCAACTGCACCAGATTAAAGACTATGTGAAACTTAGATTACGTCTGCAAAATCTTGTCACTAGAGATAGACTATGTGACTGCAGTGAAACACATAAAAACCATAATAGACTACAAAGAACATAACCTGACGGACTTTCCTACGCTTTCGACAGATCTATTCATCCCCAGCCAACGTCATGGACAAATTGTCACCCACTCACACTAGAAACTCGATAAACTTGCCGACTTAATCAATCTTGCAACGCCAACGAGAAATTGACGCTGCTACCAGGAGCTCCGTTCATTCCAGTAAAGACAAAGATTCGGCTCCCGAAGCCGACTCTTAGACACTTTGTACCAGCAAAACGTGTCCAGAACCCCTTTTTTGAATGACGAACTTTAATCCTTCAAATTGGAACAGGTCTAAAAGTGCATTTAAAAGTTTACTCCTGAGAACTAGAAAAAAGGATGTTAGAAAAACCTTTTTAGTTCTGGGAGGGATATTTTTACTTAATATCCCGACTGTCGTGAAACACGATGAAACATTGGACTTCGTGGCAAGTATTTAAAAAATCAACTATTTCTATGCGTCTAATAAGAAATGTTCTTCCTTACTATTGTAAACCCCGTGTACAATGAGTTCTTTAAAAAATCTGACGTCCGTTAGTTCGTGCAAAAACCAACCAGGAGAATAAAAGTTTCACATACGTTTACTTATCCAGGCTACGCCACTGATCTTACTTTTCAGCAGTCCCACCGTCCATCATAACGTGTTGATGAAGAGAAATGACTTTTTTAAGTGGAATGCATAAGCTTTTTGTATTGGAACCTGAACTATCTCTCCTATCGAATAGTTTCAAACTTCAATGCTCTAGCTATTATACTGGCTTAGTAGCAAATGTCAGTATTTTGCGTGAAAGTTTTTAAATGTTTCATGCAGCTGTTTTGAAAAACTTTTGGGAAACATATTACCGAAATTGGTATTTTCTCTAGCTAGTACAAATAATACGAGGAGGTAATACTAGAAAAATGATAACAGGGAGCAAAGAAACTTGGTAGGGGTATACATTATTGAAAAAAGCCTAGAAATAGCTTGCTTAGTTTGATGAAAAGATGATCATAGAAAACTTTCATTGGATCGGATTATCATGAAACCCTATTTCGGGTGCTTGCACAACTTCTGGTCTATTCTATCTTTCCAATTTAGGTTCAAAAAGAACAGTTATGACGAAATGTGTCAAATATTCTCTTGAAAGAAGAAACAATTACATCATTTTGCACTCGCTGCAAAATATAGATGGAAATATTTATGTGCGTGACGTGAACAAGAAATGGGCTGTCGAGAAACCACTTCGAGAAAAACATTATCTACTCAGAAGTGCCACAGTAGAACTCTAGGGACACTTGAACATTCAGTTTCGTTGCGTTGTGAGCGATGATGAGACGCTTGATCCGGGTTGTTGATACAAAAGTACGTAGCTCGCAGTTTTGCGTATTTGTTTAGCCAAATAGGACAGTACTACACTTATTGATACGTTTTTGACTATATAATTTGTTTGCGCTACCTGCAATGCTGTGCTCCACATGCACATTAACTCCAAACAAACGCTTATTTGATCTCTTTGCCATTTAGTACATGAACTGCTTCGTTGTTCTAATAAACTAAAACATATCCAAGAGAGCCGTTTTAATACCTCTACATCACCAAAGAATGGACATATTAGAAGTAAGAGACTTCATTATTGCTAATTTCTGCCTAAATTATAGCATAAAGTTTTTATCAACGTAAGAAATATTGTCAAAAAGCGTTTGACGAACGGAGCTAGTAAGCACAAGCTTTTACGACTTGTTATGAGGTGTTTGGAGTTGGTTACGCAAAAGGAGACACTGTTACTCCTCGGGCGACCGATTATAATTGTTTGCACATGAGGCGAATACTGAGTACGGTCAGCGTTAGGCTTTTTGATATAAAGGATTTCTCTTTTTAATATGTGTAATTGAAAGGTGATGTGGCTTACAGATCGGCTTTTTCGGAGTCAAAAAGAATTTTATATATTTATTCGTAGTGAATAATCTGCTTGTAACATACTAAACGAATCACGGAAGCCATGCAGGGTCTTTATTTTGCATAGAGTCATACAGGGAGCTAGAAAGAAGTTCTACCAATGGAAATCTGAGATATAAGTTTGATATGAGTCTGGTACGTTTAATACAGAACTGATACATTTTACATGTATATCAGATATCCTTTCGGTATACTATTGAATCAAACACTATATTTCTGTGACTCTCATGCAAGATAAGGATATGTATTTGATATATTTCTGAGGTAAGTTGCAACACTTTCTGATATGGAAAATTTCAAAGTATATCAGACATATATCAGAAGCTTTCGGAACCCACTCTATTCACTATCAATGAAATAGTATACACATATATAGTGAGTATCCAAATATAAACAAATTATATTATTGCCCTATCTTTACCATATCAAAACTTTATACCCCTTTTTGCATACTTATGGTTCTCATGGGATAGCATTTCTATATCCGTACCATATCCTGGATTTTCACTGGGTTCCACCATCTTAAGGAGAACGGCGACGTGAGATTAAAGAAATTATTTGCTTCCAGAAATCGACTCTGCAAGTGCTATGGCACGGCGCACTGCTTCACAAAGTATGGCAACCGCTCTACAAGTTCGATATGTGCATATATACCCTATCTGAAAAGCATGGCACATCTTTACCTAATCTGGTAAGTGTGACATTTCTATGTATACCTTATCTAATAAGTATGACATGTCTATCTATAACTTATCTGATAAGTGTGACATGTTTATCAATACCTTATCCGACAAATATGACATGTGTATCTATACCTCATCTGATAGGGTATGGATACACATGTCACACTTCTACATACAGGATTTGCTATACTTTACAAAGCCGTGCGCCGTGTTATTGCACTTGCAGAGTCAATTTCTACAAGTTAACTCATAGGTCAGGCAGTACATCTTTTGTGACCTAGATGAAAAAGGCGAGAGGGAGATTTTAGATGAGATACGACTTCAATTTCAGAACTACCCCCTCTCTCCCCTGCTTCCATGGCAATCTCTCGCCTTCTCCGCGCACCCAGTGGCAATCTGAGATACCGGTTTGATATGAATCTGATACGTTTAACGCAGAACTGAAAAAGTTCAAATGTAAATCACGAATATTCTCGGTATATTATTGAATCAGGCACTATATTTTTGAAACACCCAGGCAAGAAGTGGATATAAATTTGGTATATTTTTGAAATGCATTTCAACAGTTCCTGATACCAGAAATTTCAAAGTATATCGGGCGCATATCAGATGTTTTTGTAATCTCCTTAATTTACTATCAACAACATACAGTGCACAAATTTAGTGAATATGCGATAACAACCAAATTTGCTCACTGGCATACTTCTACCTTAACAAATATTTATACTTCTTTTCGCGTACTTATGGCCTCATGAAGTATCATTTCTTCCTTAGTAACATATCCTGGATTTCCATTAGGGCTAAATACACGCTTATACCCTCATGAAAACCATGCGAACTTGTTGCCCTGCCGGCGCCAGAGGCACAGCAATCAGCTCCATCTGCAACTGCAAGCGCTTCCGAATACCTTATGTGCAAGTTTTCAAAGGGCGTTGGCACGCTGGCGTCCGACCAAAATGCTTATTCTGTAATAGTCCTTCTCAGACGAGTTTTTCGCGCTACAAGCGCAGCGCGGTAAACCCTCACCTGCAAAAAACCTTCGAAGCGTGTTAAGGACTGTCCTTGCCATCCTACGGATAACGAGTACAGTCTTTGTCAACCACCTTTGCTGTGGCTGGTTGTTGCTGGCGCTGACTGTTGTTACCGCTGACTGTTGATGCTGCTGGCCGTTTCCACCCAAATTTCGCTTTTCCGATTTTTAAAAAGATGGTGTAAATTACTAGAATGCAATTGGCTCTTTATTAAAATTTCATTATGCCTTGTGGAGAGTAGCTTATCAGGCGATTTGTATGGTCTTGGCGTCCTTTACTTGTCGAGAGGCTTCACGAAGAGGGCAAGAAGCACAGAAACAATGGCCAGATTCTGTTTGCAGAAACACTTTGTTGCAAACAGAAATCCTCGGAGCAAACCGCAAACATATAGAGTGCATTCGGCTATGTATATCGCTTAGGATAAGGCTATTCTCTTTGATATTTGTCTCCTATTTCGAAATCAACTTTAGAAATTCTTCCATCTCGAGCATCAGGGAATCCGACCAGACAAATTAGAGAGACTCATCTACTAATACTTCTTTTACATTCTGAGCAGTACATTAAGGTTCTAAAAGAGGAGGGGCTTTTTCAGCCTCTACTTCACCGAGATTGCAATACGGAAAGAAAATACTTGACAAGCTAAAGTCGTCTGACATTTCTCGAGGAATGGCTGTACCATCCGTTGTATCTAAAATGAGGTGGTTAGAGTGATGTTCCTATAACCAACTGGTGCCATCATCGGATATTATATTGAAGAATTATAGATTCACAGGGACAACGTCTTTGCCAAGCTGGTTTTTCATGGCATGGAAATGTCTCAGGACAGATTGCTATGAGTTGTTGCTTAGACCTACTATGCAGAAATATAGGTTATGCTTCTAGCTCAAGTGTCTGTAAAAGCCTGGTGTGGGCGGTCTCCAAGCTAGCTTGGGTCAAACTACTTCTTCTCTCTTTGGAATTGTCAGGCATTCCCCCCCATCTGTTGCCCTAAGTGGAAACGACTGGGAGGGGGTGGAGTCCCTATGAGATTCGATCTCATTTTAAGGGCCAACCCCCTCTCGCCGCTTCCACCCCAGGCGCCTCCGCCTCAGCAGATGTGCGCTCCGCTGCAAAGCGCGCCCCTGCCACATCGACCGTTGCACAGCAGCTCCGTTCTACGCCGATCAACGTCTGTTCGTCGGTGTGAAACCGCTGTCCATGCTCCCTTTCACACCTACTTCCGTGTACCACAAGCTCGTGTTCCGTCAGTACACGCCCGCCTTCACAGCGCACATCACCCGCCGTCGCCACGAACATCACCTGGCCTTAATCTTCCCCGTGCTCCGCGCCGCCGTGGCCGATTTGCTCTTTGTCGTTCTACGCGCCCCGCTGCGCTTTGCAGCCGCTCATACGTTCCCATTTCATTCCACCTAACGGCTTGCAACATGTCGGTATAAATGCCTTGCTCACGCGTCCGCGCCAGGTGATCGCGCTGCGCTTCCGCGTCACTGCTGTAGGCGTTTGAGATGTAGGAGGGGCGGCGCACCAGGTTGTACCATGGTACAATGGACAATGAAGTCGATTTGCATACCGCGCATATGCATGGCTTGGTGGGCGTTACGGCTGGAGGTGAGCATGTGGATTCGATACTTCTGTTACTGGGCTCCACTGCTGTAGTGGAGATTGTGCCGGATAATACTGGCGTATGGTTGTTTCAATGTCATGTCAACAATCGTCTACATACCAGTATGCAAGCGTTGCTGTCCATGCGTCCGGCTGCTGCTGGTTCTGCAAAGCGTGCGAAGGCAGTGTCGTCGTTCGTGCAGAATAGACGACGCTGCTAAAACAAAACCGGCCAAACCGGCCGACGGAAACGGAGCTCCGCCTGAAATCCAAGCAAACCCCAAATCAGACAACCACACCTATAACAGTGTTCAAAACGGCTACCCAGGAAGGTAAACAGTATGAGAACATATGCACGCAACAGCAGAAGTGTTTACTTAGTAATACGCTGGTGTATAATGGAGAGGAAGGAATGAAGAGGAGTATGATTCTGCAGGCAATGGCAGTTTGACGCAAATACTGCCCCATGCATCAGTCCGCGCACATACAATGCTGGCGCTTGGGATATGAGATCATTCAGAGTGGTAAGGACGTCTTTCATTTTCAACTCTTTGTCCGGAATACAACGTAAGATGTCCTCTAGTTCGAGCAGTGAAGATGAAGAAAACCCAAAGCCCTCAACATTATCAGTAAGTGTTTCCGTCGCCATCTGTGTGGTCCACAAAGGTGACGGCGCGCTTTCTTCTTCGGCTTCCACCTCGACGAGGTCAAAGTATGGAATAGAGGAACTGGAATCCTCAGAAATATTGCGAATGATGGCGGTTGCGTCTGGCCTGGGCATGATGAGGTGGCTGGAACAGTGTTGCTGGAACTATCTGGTGCCTTCACAAGATATTATATAGACAACAAAATACCCTAAGAGTTATAAAACCTTTTGCCAAGCTGGTCCGTCATGGCAAGGATGTGTCCCTTAACAGGTTATTCTGGGTTACTACTTAAACCTAGTATGCGAAACTAGAGGGTATTCATATAGAACGATTGTCCATAAAAGCCCAATTTCGGTGCCCTCCAAGCCAACTCGGGCCAGACCACTTCTTCTCCCTTCGGCAACCACCACCTTCTCTCAGAGCAGTCTGCTCCTCCCTGCCATCAACCACACTTATCACCAACTACCCTTTCACTGAGTGCGGCTTGGTCTCCCGCCCCTTTACACGTGCTTGTACTAATACCGCCCTTGTTTGGGCTTATCATCTGTGCCACGGTGCACTTCGGCCGCGTACTAGACCTAAAGTCTTGGTCGTGCGTGTTGGCCGTGGTGCTATATTGGGAGTAGTCATCAGCACTACGCTAAATCTAAGGTTTTGATCGCGTAGGTTATCCGCTGGTGTAGTCTCTTTGCTACATTGTCCCGGGCTTTGGCACTCGTTGTGTTTTGCGGTCACTACCGGGTTTTCTTTCTACATTGCCTCTTGTTTCTTTGTCACGGTTTGTCCCTATTCACCACATTGGCATTGCACGCCTGTGCTGGTACTCTCGAGCTACGAACCCATTTATTGTCCTCTTTTAGCTAAGAAGGGGGCATATTAAGGACTGTCGTCGTCCGGTGTCGTTTCCTCGTGGAAAATGACACTCACAGGAATCATGGAACTTCTCTTAGAGCTGTTCACTCCTCTTTGCCTTCAACACTACACTAACCCCCTTTTGGTCCATAAATGTGCAGCTCAGTGTTTTGCACACCGTGAGAGACTCTGTTGCTTTGATCTTGTGCGAGGTCAGCCAACGTACTCATCACAACGATATAACGAGTGCTAAATTTAAAGCTTTTTTCGGGCACGTTAACAGCTAAAGTTCTAGCTGGTGCGATGTTAGACTTAAGTTTTGGGTGGCACAATCCTGGGTGCCACTGCTTTTCAAGTTTACAGCTGCTATGTTTGCTTTAATTCGTGTCTCATATCAGGTCTATCCTAACTGACCTGTGATGGCGCATCCGAATTGCTAAGGACCTTTAAAGGATGTGGGCGTTTCTTTCTTTCATTGTTCATCTTTGTCTATTGACATTGTACGTCAGTGCTGGTACTCTCCAGCTGAGAGTGTATTTCCGATCTACTCTCAGCTAAACAAGGATACAAAAGGGTACAAAAGGGACTGTTGTTGTCAGGGGTTGTAAAAGCGTGAAACATGAAGCTCACACCATACCAAAAATAATGTATTGGAACGGGTCTTATTCCTCGTCCAATCTTTTGGGACGTTAAGATATCACTATGGAAGCCATACGATATGGTTGTACCGCAATACTCCGCGAGCAGGAGACGGTAGAGCGCATTTTCGTTGTCATCTGATCTGTGCCACACGAGAGAGCCTCGTCGGCCATGGAATTCTATAAGTCAACACGTGCCATAAACAGTGGCGAGTGCAATGTGTCCAGCTGATCTTATAGCGCCTTGGCTTGCTTTCGTCATTCGCAACAACCCTCAAGGCGTAATGATGGGCTTTAAGACTTCACCACGTACTATACTAGTTCTTCATCAAAATGCTAGCAGCAGTCAATACAGAATCGTGACACAAGTTTCTTATAAACTCATTTCTTCTGATATCAGTATCTATCAGCTTTATGGGGCATTATGGAGTACAAATATCGTTCACTTGGTCAGCTTACAGGCATATAACTCAACCGAAACAGGGACAAAACATGTAGCTCTGCACCTGTACACGCCATAACTATAGCCAAAGCTCCAAAACCCATTTGGAAAAATAAGCCTACACTGCGTAGGGAAAATGAAAAGGTGCGCAAAGCATAAAAAAGAATATAAAAGTGATATCAAACCTGCAACTAAAAGACAAGAAAATGCATACCATAAGAATCTTGATGAAAAAACCAAAGAAAAAAGAACAAGTCAGTTGTGTTAGTAGTAGCACCTGCATGTACGTTAGCAGGAGTTCAGATTCATCAGGCTGGTCATCTTTCTCACATCTTGGAGAGAGGCACACTTTTTCATAATATCAGCGATCTGCAGACTTCTTGGAAGTTGTTCAACTCTTAGCACATTCTTTCAGCATAAAACTCTTACATGAAGCATCTTCAAATCAATTTGTTTGTTACGAACACATATTTGAAAGTTATTGGTCAATGGAAAAGCAGAAAAGCCATCCAATTTGACAGTGGTTTTTTCGTACTATACGGTTACGCTCCAAGGCTGTTGGTTTGAGAATTACAAGAAGGGTTTTCTGATCCACGTGACATCGTTTACACAAGTTGCCAAAGAGATATACTCAGCATCAGCAGAAGAGAGGGCTACAACGGATTGCTTCTTCGACTTACACATCACTGGTACGTCGTTGACGACGATAACATAACAAGTTGTTGATTTTCTTGTCTCAATACGTCCCCCCCAATCGGCGTCAGCTTACGAAGCAATGGAATTAGGAGAGAAAACATGATCTGAAACGAAAGGGGTACCATATTCCGTTGTGCCACATTGGTATCTGAATACTCTCTTACGTAACTGCAGATGTCTTTTGAAAGGGACTATGCAGATGATTTGAAAGAGCAGAGACTGGATATGAAAGGTCTGGGCGAGTTTGTACGGCAATGCAGGGTAGTCCACCAATGCCAGATCTGTATTCGACATGATAAGAAAGTGAAAGAGTTGATTCCGTATCTCTTGTAGGCAGGAGGTCTACTGATGGAAGAGAGGGAAATCAGACTACGTTCGCATTTTTCATACCATACGTCTTTGAAGGTTGCAAGGCGTACTCGTACCGTATTCCCTTAATGTCTGGTGATCGTTTGAAGCTCCATCCCATGAGTGATGTGAGCTTGCCGTATAAACTCACATCGAAAGCTACTAATAGTTTGTTCCTAAAATTACTAAGAAGATCTGCATCGTTTGCAATCCTGCAGTCATCCACTATAGCAGCCAAGAATATAAACCTATACTGGTTGTGAAACATGAACACTAGAGGGTCCATGCTATATGATACGAAGTTCTACGTCAACAGAGTGTCGGCAAGCAGAGATACGCGTATCATATTAGCTTGTTCTGCGCCATAAAAAGAGTTGAGGAGTTTGTACAGATGCCCTGGCTTTTCCGAAACTCTCGAAGAGTCGTTTGACTATTTCGTCATTATGGGGTCGTACAGGGTACCGTACCGGTAAGAGTTTGAGATCTCCGCACCTTCCAGAATCAGATTATAAGTGGCGGCAAAAGCTATGATAATGCAAAATGCTTCATGGCGAGTGACAGGCGCATACGTATTGAGTGAGTCATACTCAATTAATGGCTTCTGCTTGTCTCCCCGTAGACGACAGCGTGTCTTCTTCACGAACTCTTATCATCTGCTTCCAGCATCTTATCCTTGAATACCCAAGTGTAGAGAACTGGTCTGATCCACGTTTGTCGAAGAATGGGTTCCCAAGTGTTCCTGTAGATGAGCGCATTCATTTCTCAGTCATTTGCTTCACACTAACCAGGATCTTTGGATGTCTCCTTGAAACTCTGTGGCAGAGATGGATTCTTAATAGTTTTATTTGAAATCCATACTTGAAGGACGTTGTGCATGATGCCGTCCGAACGATCAGAAAGGCTGAGAGTGTGTAAGCCTGGATCGGTTCCGCTCAGCGACGACTCTGAATTTCTGCACATGACGGCGCCGTCCGTCTAACCACGCCGACTTTTTGTTGGCGTGGTCAGCACCATATCCAACACTTTTTCTGTTTTTTTTGCAGAAGTGGAATATCCTGCACATGACCGGAATGGGACCGGAGTGTGTAAGCGCTTGAGTAGTCTTTGTTACTGCGATTGGCTGAGCATATCCGTTGTTCTTTTCATTCGTTTTATGGTTGTAAAGGCTTTGAATATATGTTTCTTCAGATCAGCAGTGTTCTCTTGCTCATCAACTGGATTAGTAGCCCCTGTTTCTTGTTGCTCGGAAATGCATTCACGTAGACTAGAAATGTTAGGAAGAGAAGAGAACTTAATGAAGTTGAGGTCAAGGTTGCGGCAAGGGACGATCCAGTTCTTCTCCAGAACGATCACACAAAAGAGGGCAGTCTCGCTTTGAATGCCTACGAATTGTGCGAAAAAGAAACGAGGAAGAAACTTCTTATTGGCAATGTTCTTTGATATATAGACTAAGGCGTACCCAGATTGCCCAAAAGGTGGGATATGGCTGAAGTCAATGTTCGTTATTGGGTCCCATTCAAGTATTGGAATTCGTCTCTGTATTTGTGAGGAGAGCGCTCGATTTTTCATTCAATTCGAGTAGCTCATTGGTTCAGCCCAAAACGAAATGAGTAGTTTGATTGCCGAGAGAAGCACTCGAGCCCGGGTTCTATGTTCCTGCAAGCTTTTCTTCAACTATACTAATTTCGGAGGCATGGGCTGGTAAGTAATCGAGAAATAGTACGTTCTCAAAGCAGAACACTGCCAATGGTTTCCTTTTATGTTCGCCTGCCTCATATAGGCGGAAAGTCTTTAGCCGAAACGAGTGGTTGAGTTCTAACTGTGATATTCTTTTGTACAAGTCTAGGTGCTTAAGAGTGTTTGCACCACTTTTATCCTGTAATAAGAACGCAGTGTAATTTGAAGTACAATCGTCGAGAATGGCGAGCGCTTACGTTCCAATTGGAATTCCAGGATAGGGCACTGATATAGAAATGATATCTCATGAGGACATAATTATGGTAAGTGAAGTATAAAGATTTGATAAGGTGAAGATATGGTAATAAAAAGATTGGGTTCTTATCCGATATACACTAGATGTGTGCACGGTATGTCATTGATCGTGGATCGAGGAAACTACGAAAATCTTTGATATGCGTCCAACATACTTTGAAATTTCTGGTATCAGAAACTGCTGAATAGCTCTTCACAACTATATCATATTTATATCCACTTCGTGCCTGGGTGTTGCAAAAATATAGCACCTGATCCAATATTAAACTCAGAATATATCTGATTTACACCTAAAATATAGCCTTTCTGCGTTGCACGTGTCAGAATCATATCAAATTTATATCTCAGATTGCCACTGGGAATGGCTGCCTCAGACAGCAATGGAGCGATTTTCCTGAGACATCCATACCTACTAGTTCCCAGTGGAAGGAAGTTGAGACTGAACATTGTCTGGCAATAAGTGGATTGCGCTTCATTTTGCCAGTAAGACATGGCACAGAGTTTAAGGAGTCGAGAATACTGAGTTGAAAATTTGGAACAGATTTGAAGGTCTTTGCGACATCCTGATACCTTTTCGGACTAAGACGACCATTTATTCCATGCCACTCTAAGGCCAGCTCTTGGTTAATGTTGCAAGCGCTTATTAAAATGGCCTGTTTGGCATTGTTGGTGAGTTCCATTATGAACAGACCTTGGTAGAGTTCAGTTTCCCATATGATTTTGGAGTCACGCTTGTGTTCCATGATAAAAAACCCGTTCTACGGTTGAATAGTAGAGGTGAACACAACCACAAAATCTAAGCTAAGAACACCAACGGAAAAAATGTTGGACGGAAATGCCAGAGCATGATATGCTTCAACAAAAGTGCCATTGTTGAGTGGTATTCACACATGTTCTTTGCCAAGGAAACGTGTGGTTCCAGAAGTAGCTTGGACCGTTTCAAGGTCAATGCGTTCATAGTGAATGAACGACGTCGTTGAGTGAAAGAAGTGATGGGTAGCTCCAGATTCAATGTAGGCAAAGCTTACTTTCTGTTGGAGTGGGAGCGTGATGTTAGTTTTAAATTTGGAATGTGGCCGTACTGCAGTTGAATAGAGAACAAAAAGGGTCATCACCTCTTTGCACCATATGCGCTATGAGGTTATAATTTCCATTGCTGTTTCCATATCTATCCGTCTTTGGTGCAAAGCGTGGTGTCCGATTTCACTTTGGTTCTCCGTGACTTGGATGTTTGTGTTCCATCTGGTGGTAGTACAATTTGTAACAATTACTGCTTTTGCGCCTACTCTTTATACGAGAATCATTTCTGTTGTGGCCAGAGTCTTTGCGTTTGTGCTTGTAACAGTTTCTTGCATAATGAAAGTGACGACTACAGTAGTGACCAGTGTTGTTATCTCGAAAGTTTTTCAGAAAGTATTTGTTTCGTCGACTGTGTCATTTGCCACAATTCAAACTAGCCGTATTAGCCTTTGGTCTTGCGAAGGATGCCTGGATGGTTGTTGAAGAGAACTGGGGATTGATATGACTCTTTCTGCGAGCCAATTCTGCATCGACTGCGTTGACGATAGAATCAAATCTGGCGTCAGTAAAATTAGATGTCATGGCTATCGGAGCAAACTACCTGGGAAGACTCCGGAACAGTTTGAGTACCTCTTCTCACTTGGGTAATTCTTCATCGAGGGTGGCAAATTATCCGATGATCTCCGGAAAGAGAGACACCTGTTTGTTCTAGTCTTCATGGTCCTTGTAGACAAGCATGTCCAAATAATGTCAGATGCCTTGACCAGATTGTGTATTTGAGTTAGTGTAAACGCTCTGGAACTCGTCCCGTAGCTCTTTCGTGGTCTCTTCATAGTTGTCCGAAACCGTCCCAACCAAAGCACGGGCAGAATTTCCCAGACATAAGATTAGTTTGCTTTTTCTTGTGACCGACTTTTTAAACCAGGCTGGTATGGCAAAGTTACTGAGCGTGAATCCATCGCGGCGCAGATACAGACCGAAAAGTAAAGGGTCTTCACGTCGTAGATATACCAGTATGCATTGAAGCCAAAAATTAAAGTCTACTGGAACCTTGAACTTTAGAAGCTAACAAAAGAGTCACTCTTGTGAGTCGTAAGCCCGACGTTTTGCCTCAATGGGGTACTAGCAATTTGATAGAATTTTTTAAGTGGGAAAGGATTCAATAAGATCTACATATTTAGGAGAGAAAGAACTCTGCAGCCGTGAGCTTCTTCGAAATTCTTATTCCCCTCTTTCTTCTTCTTGCCTCTAAGTTCGTTGCTTTGAGGTGACTCTAAGCCAACCCATGGAACTAAGAGATCAACAAAATACAGATCCACGCACTAAAACAGCTAATTCCGCATCTGAAAGGATGGATCTGTCCAGAATATATATTCTGAATATATCCTTGATAGTTTTACTTGACAAGACAAAACAAGATAAAAAGTCAACATAAATATCACCAATGTTAAGTAATATTGCGTCTTAAATGTTGTTGCAGCACTCATGATAGGGGATGAAAATCTGCAACGGAAAAGAAATTTTTGTTTTTGCTTTGATGATAAGGTACACTTTTCGGTGATCAAAGGAGCAAAATAAGAGGTGCTTCTGGACTTCGTAAGTGATAGAGGTAGAAAGCAGAAGTTTTGAAATGGTGAAAGGCATCAGTTTAATTGCACGAGGCTCAAATGTTGCTCTGCACATCTTGGAAGTACTTGATACAATGAATAAATTCAATGCTGATTGTTTATTAACACTATGAGCTGAATGTTTTTACTACGCAAGAAGATAGTGGATAAGAATGGCAGTGCAACAACTAAGAAAACGAGAGTAACGCCCAGCCACACTGCCATGTAAAGATGAAAAAGCCTTCTTGAGCGTCGTTTTACTGTTTCCTCGAGTTAGAAGTAAAGCGCGTAGCACGATGTAGCAGCGGAGGTGACGGCGATTCCAGGCGATTGCTAACATGTCGGGGCGCAATGCTCTGGGAGCGAGAAACTGTAGAGGGCATTTGGGTTGTCGTCTGCCCTGTGCCACCCGAGACAGGCTCGTTGGTGATGGGCTTTTTATTTTTAGCACGTGCCAAAAATGGCAGCGGCTGCAACGTGCCCACCTGGCCTCATTGCGCCTTGCAAGAGGGCTTTAGTCATTCAAAGATATCCCGTCATGCAGACTGTCCTGATAGCATGTTCACCCAGGTGCAACGTAACCAGATAAATGTGCAAAGATGTGGCATCACGGGTATGTCATTCATTGGATGACGTTATAGCGACGAATTTCCATAGCTCCATAGTATTAGGCATCTCCAGTGGGTCACTCGTTGACGAATTGTCTGGTGATGCCCAGCACAATCTCATCTGACCACCAAACACCAAACAACAAACAACCGTTAACGTCCTGCCGTATGAAAGACCCGCCGCATCCTTCACCACCATGATCATGACAATACTTGGCATCAGAGATCATATTCGAGACCGTCGCTCTCAAAAACGCAGACATGGTGAATCCCTTCCGAAAAACGCACCACATCACAGCAATGGACGCCAAAAAGTGGCAATTTATATACATGAGGCATACTTTCCCAGTGCTACAGAACTGAACCCTATCACAGGGAGAATTGGTCCAATTTTCTTTGACGAAGAATTCAAGCGGCGATTCCGCATGCCACGACTCGTTTATAACCGTGTCTATGATTTATTTCTCCAAGTTGATCACTACTTATGACAAGAAACAGACTGCGTCGGAAAAAAGTCGGCTACCACCCATCAACAACTTGTCGGCGCTCTTTCCAAGCATAGTTTGAGGATTGGCTCAGATTGCTTAGCAGAATTCACCCGGCTCTCTGACTCCACACCACAAGAGCGTCGAAGTAGCTTTATTCGTGCTATGTGCTATCGTTTCACACATGAGTACATTCGGAGACCGAAAATAAGAGATGTTGAAACCATATTGAAGTCACACGCTCGGCTGTGATTTCCTCTGGCGCTAGGTTATTTGGACTGCTCTGAGTGGAAGCTGCGTTTTAGTGCTGTTGTGGAGGAACGGAAAAACATTGGCAAGTCCGGGCATTCCGAGCTACCTCTAGAATGCGTCTGTAATGATAGAATTTGGATCTGGAATCTTCTTTTGGCTTTCTCGCGGCTATGAATGATATAAACATTCTAGACTGCTTGCCTCTTTTCAGCGACGTACGTGCAGGCGTCTGGCCACCATTTAAGCCCGAATTTGTCGTTTTAGGGAGAGTCACTGACTGGTTCTACTGGCTTCTTGATGGAATATATCTGTGTTTCCGCATATTTCTTAAGACAATACTGTTAGGATCAGAGGTGAAATGGTTGAGAGTGGTTGGAAGTCGATAGTGATGATCCGCGTTGAAGTTGGAAGCATCCATCGGCGTTTATATAGAAGGTCTAACCTAGTTCTATCAGTGCCGCTAGTCGATGAGAAATCGTCGGTGTTTAACTGCATTATGCTTGGTCTTCTCGTTGGCCTCCATATGTGGGTAGTTCACCAGGGTCAATGCAAGAACTAGCCATTTTGATGACTTGGCGAATTCCCCAACTGGTAACTTGTTCTATGACTTGGCAAGGACCAGAAACAGACAGGGTATTGATGATCTGGCGTAAACCCAAAGTGCTCATGACGAATTGGCACGGATCTCTCGGGACCTTTATATGACCGTCTGATCATTGCTGTGCCATGTGGGGTGATTGCCAACGTTGTAAGTGGTAGGCAAAGAGTATTTCGGAGCCAGCTTTGTCCACGTGGTTGGTCGGGGCTTGTTTGACATAAGTATGTTGTCGTGTCATGTTGACAGTATGTCACAAAAGATGTCAACTCGGCTTTAAGGCCAGGTACACATGTCAAATAGGTAACTGATCCCTTCAGGAGATCGAATAGAATAAAATTAGGAAATGTAGACACGTTGCAACGGATGCTGGAGCCATCTATACTCAAAAAAAGGTAAAATAGTAACTAGATCTAACAAGTATCCAACCCGCATACGAAGCCAGAAAAGAAATTTGCCAGGGCACAGGAGGCGTTCCAGAAGGGGGCAGAACGTGTTTAAGATGTTTTATTCAGTAGGTAGCACTTTCTATCTAATCCACCACGTATATGGCGCACAGAGGATATGGATTTTATTGCACAGACGTATGCAATTATGCACAACATGATTGTGGAGAAACGTGACAGGGTTGGAAATTTGGGTACAAAGAATATCTTAAGAATTGATCTAGATGCAGAAGTAATCACCTTGAGGACGAGTACGTCTCCGAGTGAAGCGAATGCCGCAGCAGACTTTTATCGTCAGCATGTGCATGCTATTTGGGAAAATTGTGACAATGATATGTTAACGAACGCATTAGCGGACTTCATATGGGAGCGGTATGGAAAAGAGCAGTCTGGACGAAGGTCTGGTCTCTTACAATAAATGAGACGAAACTGAGTAATGAGCTCCAACACACAGGGATGACCTACCGTGTTTGGGTACCGGCGCTTCTTCTTGTTCTTCTTCCATGTGTAGTTTTCGAAAGCTCTTCGTTTTCAAAACTTTCTTTTACTGCAAACTGTCTTTATCGTTATCAATAAGAAGAAATCTAACAGTCCCAAACTCGTCTTGCTCTTTTCGGAGTATCAAGTCTTTATCAGCGCGTTCACAGTATACCACTGCACGCTTATTCACAGTTCCAACCGATAGGCTGGTAGCCTCGGGAAATCCTTTTGTCCACGAGGCCAAGGCTGATTTGATACCGTTGTCCTCGTACGCCGCTTCTACTTTTGATTTTCTTCGAAACGTTCGTCTATCCTGAGCGCACTGAACTTTTGTGAAGCGTTGGGGTCGACAAAACCGTTGCAACTATTACAATCTTCACCTCACCGTCTATAACGTCTAGTACTTACTAGCCTCACCACGATTGACAGGAATGCCAGGTGCTAACAGAATTTCTCTGGTACTGATGAGGGAAGAGGATCAAGCTTTGAGGTCGACATGTGGAGCCAGTGAAACGTCTTGGGATAAGGAAAAATATCTCAAATGACGTAGTTTGTGTTCCGGCAAACGTCATAGAAATGAGAAAAGTTTATCGTTCCATTGTAGAATCCAACAGTGCAACGCATTTTGACCAAGTCATTCGGGTTTTCTGTCATGTTGTGTGCTTCAACAATCTGCAGTGCCCGAAGTAGCCTTCTGCATACTGCCAGCTCTTTGCTTCTTTAATCTCAAACGCTTCTTCCAGAACGAAATATCTAAACATCCATGAGCTCTCGGAAATGAAACTCTGGATTCTCTGCCATCATTACAGGCAGATAACTGTCACACTCAGCTTTGAGTTGTGCATGCCACTCGTCCCTTTTCCGCATTGATTTGGTTCATTGCAAAATCAAGCAGATTGACTACAGTCCTTGCTGCAGCCATAGTATCAGCTTTACGCCATTGCAGCTGTTTTTTCCGTGTGTTCTAACTGAAACAGTGAGAAAACTTGCTGGGCATTTATTCGAGTCTGAGGCTGTGTTATATTCTCTAGATGAGGCACTAAGGGATCACGCTGAGTCATTACAAGAAGCAAGAGATGAGCAGGTTGAATTACTGGTATGTTGGAAGATGTGGTGACAAACTGTGGTGCAATGCCCCAAAAGGGAAAAACACCGAAAGACGTTCGGGATCTTCCTCTCACGAGGTGACCTTAGTTGGGTAGAGCCCTCCCAGAGGTGTCACGGCGAAGCCGGTTTGTAAGACCAGGGACACCTGTCGCGACTCGCGCAGGGAGGTGAAGGCGAAGAATCGGTATCCGTGTGAGTGGGATGTGATACTCAGTAGAGGTATGTTTCCACGTAAGTGGGTGTGTGTGAGCGGATGCGCACACGAGGGCCGCGGATAGCGGGAGGTGCTACCCTAAAAAGGGGGAAAAGGAAGGGCGAAGAAGAGGAAGAGAGGAAGATGTGAGTCGCGAGAGCGACGAACAGATACGGCGATGCCGGTAACAATATCCCTATACAGGGCGAAACACCAATGCAATTGGAACAATTATACTCCCAGTGATGGGTCCCTTTAGATGTGCAAGGGGGTTAGATGTCCCGTGGTTCACGGCGTTTCCCTCCAAGGAGGAGTAGAGTACGCGCGCAAGCGGCAAAAACTAAAGCCAATTCCCCAGGTTGGGGTCCCTTGTTGGGGAAGGTTTACTGGTGCGACGGCAGTGCGCCGTCGCACTAAGTACTAGCTTCCCAGAAATGGGTGTGAAAATAATAAATACTATTAACTAAAATACTCCACATTTCGTGGCAACATCCACTACTGTGGTCAACCGCCAATTGACCCAAAACCGTGTCCCACGTGTCCATATCCACCATAGTGGGGCGTAATTCATATACACACTACACAACCGATAATATCGGGAAAGCGTTCAAGTACCCAGAATCCCTGCCTGAGGGCGTTGCACTTCATATCCCCCCCCTAAGACGGGAAAACGACCGCGGACGCGGAGGATTCCCAGACGAAAATGGGTGATAAAAGCGCGTGCTCTGTCTCCGGTTCTCCTGTAAATCCCTCTGGATCGGAGTCATCGAGCGCACAAACAACAACAACAGCCACCCTCCAAAAGGGAAAATGAACGACAACAACAACATCAACAACCACAGCCAACCTCCGAGACTTCTCCGGCGATACACCACCGGTTTCCGGTCAGTTCCCCTGCCTCAGGGCGATCGAAATCCGGTACAACCGGGGAATATGGCTGCTGCAGCCGACCATCCCTTGGCACTACCACCTTCGGTGGTGTTCTCCGGAACCACTCCGGTGTCCAGCTGGCCAACCTACAACACCCTGGTGGGGCTCAACCCGATGAATCGGAATCACGCGTCGCGCCTGCGCCTTGTCCTGTGGTTTCACCCGGTCGCTGTCCTCAATGAGGGATTGGTCACCGCTTATGCGGATGGCTCAGACACCCTTCCGGGGGATCTGCCCAGAGCAGTCACCACATCGTGGGATTGGTGTCACTGGATTGCGATTCCGCGTCACCACCTCCGAAGAAATTCGGGCGAGACCGTCGCTGCGGCACAGACCGCGTTGACGCGCATGGCGTATCAACGGCAGAGCCAGGCTCCATTCGATGTACCGGTCCCACCGGAGTTTGGCTTCCACGTTAACTACTTCCGCATTCGCGGGGAGATTGGGTACGGCGAGAACCTGTTCCGCCTCGAGACCCTCGCTTGGAGGAATTTCCCCGCAGCGCGGCAAGAAGCCCTTTGCTGGGAGCGACCGATTATTCGGGCGGAGTTCAGGTACCTTCCCCGGCAATACCGGTCCAACTTTCTCCAAAACTTCATCCGCTACGAGCGGCGTTGGCGATCCCGATTCGGGTATTTTATCCCGTATCAGAACGTGGAGATAGAGCGGATTGCGCCGCCTCACCGACTAGATCGGTATGTAGCACTCCCTGAGTGGTGGCGCTTCCATGAAGCCTGCCGGGGGTGCTACATAGAACTCCCGCCGGTACTTACGTACCTCGGTTCGCTGCCCATGCAGGATCCCCGGTCGGGGTTGTGGTCCGTAGTGGTTACGGGGTGGGTGGCCCGCACTGCGGCTTATATCTTCAACGAGGCGTACGACCAGTATCGTCTCTGGTTCCTTCAACCGCGTGTGCGGGCAGCGATCCGAAACCTGGATCTTCGCATCCCTCTTGGGGGCCAGGCCAACAATGAAGAGGTCCTCCAATTACTTGGGTACATCGACAGCGTTAGCTGGAGTGAGGTCCCGCTGGAGCAAAGCGGTCGTCTGGATGGCGGTAGCGGTAACACCGGTGGTCCGGGACTCGGTAGAAACCCCGCCCTTGCGGGGATTTTATCTACTTCGACCCCTGGGAGTTCCGGGAAATTTCCTCCGAGGAGGCGCGCGAGCTTCGCGATACGCCCCGGCATGTGCCGGAAGACCACCCGGCGGGGTACGTCGATTCTGACGACTACTACGGCGCATACGGCGGGGATGACCCAATGGTCGATAACGAACCGGAAGAACCCGGGGAGATGGACGTAGAGGAGACCGGCGCTAGCGCGGAAGCTTTCCCAGAGGGCGTGTCTCCGGCCGAGCCGGCTGCTGACCCTTCGGCGGCAAGTGCCGGACTTTCTATCCCCAGCGGGGTGACGGCGAATGAAAACGAAATCATCGCACGTTTCCTCCAGGGTGCCGGTCTTAGCGCTGCCGAGGTATCGGGGGATGTCACCACCATGGCGGACGCGTTGGCCTACCGCCTTGCTGGGGGTTACGCCCCGGACGATGGGGGTGAGTGAAACCTCTAGTCCAGTTTCCTGGTTCTTCTTTCCCTGGCTATGCCAGTTAGTGTAGTGTAGTATTGTGGGGAGCTAGCTGCTCCCTTGAATAAACTTTCCCGTTTAGAACGGTGCTTCTCGGTTGAGTTCCCCGTCTTCGACGGACCTTGTTTTGTTATCCTTTCCTTTCGCTCTCCGCTCGCGCGGCAACGTTACCCAACTTGGGCATGAACCAGCGTGGCTGGGGCTGCAGTTCCCGTTTGACGGTGGTATCGCAGGACCTGCGACCGTGGGAGGTGTTCAATTGTCTCCCACGTATCCCCACTGGGGTCGTACCCGTACCAGCGGACGCGGTATTGTAGAATACCATCCTGGTCCCAGGTGTGTCCGACAAGTCGGTCTACTACAAACTCTCGTTCGTAGACCTGCCGGCCGTGCCGGGTGGTGGTTGTACTTCCTTGCGGGGGCTGCCCGCTGTGCGGTATAA